>JANRMR010017900.1:0-10765 GCA_025434825.1 Bergia sp. 'catenularis' | reverse complement strand
GTAGTTGCAGGTTAATCGCTCACCTTTCGTTTTCGTGCAACCCGAATGGCGGTTATATGGTGCCCTCTGCCTTTGTGATACTCAGCCTGTTACAAAACATACAAGCATACAATTACTAAAGCTCTTACTAATAATATAATAAAACACTTAATTTACGTGATTTCAGAGAAACGATGGTGTTGTTAAATGCCTCTCTGACATCGGGATAAGCAAAGATCCCACATCCAAGCCAACCACGAACTCAAACATACGTCACGCTGACACCTACACCTACACCTGCAGACCCATCTGCCTTCGGGCCTATTGCGACTTGTTCGCACGTTCAACCTTGTGTTGAACTAACTTTCTACCCTGGGCGTTTGGTCGGGTTTGCAGTAATTTGCATTTATGGCCACTGTGTGCCTAGTTATTCTCGCGCTGCCCCACTACCACCGGGAGCAAGCGAATGGCAAAACACAAAAAACCCACAGAATCTGAAGAGGATACTAATGTATCGAACGTTGTGTGGGGACACCAAAAAGAGAAGAGGAAAAACAACGAAAATGAAAAGAAAACCTTGAAAGTTACCATAAACTGTTCCAATACAGATGTTTAGAATGTGAAAAAGTAGAATTTACATTAATACTAAAACATCCATTGTTATATTCATTTATAACAACATAGCAAGATAGATGCTTGCCTCAACTGGTTTTGCAAGCAGGGAGGCTAAAGTTGCTAAACTTCAGTCAGCCTCTGCTATTGTAGTTGTGGATTTCGTTAGCATATGAGCCAGGGAAATTGGACAGATTTTTTTCCAGAAATAGAATGAATACAAAACAACATCTGTGGAATTTGAAAGTCCCACCTGAAACGACATCGCTTTTGATTCTACTCGTCAACTGACAGATTACTGTGATAGAAATGCTAAGCGTTAATGTTTGGATTTATGACGTGACAAGCATGTCATTTTAAAGATAACAACAAATAAAAACCGAGTCATCTTGAATATTTTTTTTGTACCAAACAAATTTGTTCGCCAAGGAGTGGAAAAAACTTCCACTACTTTTCGTAGATCATCCAAAGATTTTCACTACCGTTTGGTTTTTGCAGATCTCCAAAATGTCAGAAAAACATAGATCACCCAGTCTGTTTATTGCAGTTAACACACTTATGATGTCATAACTCTAATATTTAATGCTTAAAACCCCAAAAACTACTCAACGTAGAACGATAACATTGTATCAGAGTGACCAGTTCAACAACTGCAATCAGATAAAGCAATAAAAATGTTTGGCGAGACTTGTCCTTTAAAATAATGATAACAACTGCAAGTAGACCAAAGAAATGAACCAACCGTTTGGTCTTTGCAGCACTTGGGACACTCCCAACAGTTGTTGATGTCGGTGACAATCTTGAAATGTCCCTTGTGATCCAGGCAGTGCGGGTGAACGATCTCCCCGCAGAGGCTGCACTCCATCAACATCTCCTCGTCCGTGTTCGCTCCCCCGCAGCCCGAGCACCTCACGCACGTGGGTAACGTAGGCTGTGTCGTAAAGGGCACACACGAAAAATCAGTTCTCAGAATTTCCACCCTTAACACAACAAAAAAAAATCAAGGACTTTTCGAGGAAATTTTCTAGACTGTATAAGGACCATCTGTGGTAAATAAAACTTGGAAGTTTTTATAAGAAACTAAGCAGGACACTAAACTGCGAACGTCTAACATCAACGTGTCGCTAAAGAGTTCTTTCAAGAAATACTATAATACTATTAATAACTGATTGACATAACACTTATAATGGAGCATAATAGACAAACATACATTATCACAGGCTCTCATCAAACACGCCTGCTTCATTCTGCCGCCGCCACCAAATTTCTTCATGTCCTTACATGTTCTACACTCGCCACAGTCCTCTCGTTTACAGCTCTCGCACTGTCTGCAGCGTGTGCGCCGTCTCTGGATACCAGGGCCGACCTTGGTGCCAATTTTAGGAGGACGCGGTGTCAACGATTTAACCTTCGCCATCCTTTCAGCCTGTCAAGAAAAGCGAATTTTCTAAAATAGGCGTTGTGATTACAACTACAATTCTTTCCTTTCACAAGTAGCCACATTCACAGCCTCCCACGCGAGAGACAAAATAGCAACCCGAGCAGCAAAATTGGAACACGATGAAAAATGAGCGAAAATCGAAATCACGTCACCATCGCTTCACATCGCTTCTAGAACATTGCTCCGTAACACTCTTCATTGCTCCCAATAACTCTACATCATTCTACATCATTCTTACTTCGTTACTGTCCATCACTTTCCGTTACTCTTCATCACTCCCTATCACTCTTCATCACTCCCTTTCACTCTTCATCACTCCCAAATGTTCTTCATTTTTAAATACTCTCCATCACTCCATATTACCCTGATTCCCCATTACTCTTCATCACTCCCAATCATTTTCCATTTAACCTCTTAATCATTCTTTCACTCTTCATCAGTTCATATCACTCTATGAGTCCTCATTACTCTCCATCACTCCCCACCATTCTCCATTTAATATTCTCCATCACACGTGTACTCGGCATCATTTCCCTTATGCTAGCAATAAACCAACTCACCGTTCGACGTGGCCTCTCCTGTACCTGGAGAAGGGGTTGAACACCAGATGCAGCTAATGCAGGGTCATCATTCTCGTGTAACTGAATAAGTTCCTGTGAGGAAGACAAGTGTAGTCAGACTTTAGGTTCAGAATAAGAACAGATCATAACAAGCAGCTTAGCTGCCGCGGGTACAAGAAATCTCTGGCTGCAGCTATTTGAGGTAACAAGATGACTTTCCCAAATGTATAGTTGCGTTGAATTCTAGGAAATGTGGACTGATCAATCACCACCCCATAAGCTTGTAGATTTTTCTGCTATAAATAAAGAATGGCACTGATTCGTTGACTAATGTTCTTCGATCAATAAACTGGTGATTAACTGACAGACTAAAAGAATGATAGATTGACTGATTGCTTGGTTTATTAAATGATTAGCTAGATAAAACCTTTATATAAGGACTAGGGTATTCTTCCTAGAAGGGTCAGAAGGGAGGTCCCCTTTACATGCATCTTGATAAGGACTAGGGTATTCTTCCTAGAAGGGTCAGAAGGGAGTTCCCCTTTACATGCATCTTAATAAGGACTGGGGTATTCTTCCTAGAAGGGTCAGAAGGGAGTTCCCCTTTACATGCATCTTAATAAGGACTAGGGTATTCTTCCTAGAAGGGTCAGAAGGGAGTTCCCCTTTACATACATCTTGATAAGGACTAAGGTGTTCTTCCTAGAAGGGTCAGAAGGGAGTTCCCCTATACATGCATCTTTATAAGGAATAAGGTATTCTTCCTAGAAGGGTCAGGAGGGAGTTCCCCTTTACATGCATCTTGATAAGGACTAAGGTATTCTTCCTAGGAGGGTCAGAAGGGAGTTCCCCTTTACATGCATCTTGATAAGGACTGGGATATTCTTCCTAGAAGGGTCAGAAGGGAGTTCCCCTTTACATGCATTCCCATCTAGGCCGGATAATTCGGTTACTTCGTGAAATACGAGCCGACGAGAATTTGAATTATTCAACGGTTGTTTACCCACTGTCTCTTACATATTTTCATTTCCATCATCCGAAAACTGAAAAATATCATCAGCTCTACTGTTTTATGCTTTACGCAGAGCATCTGTTTTCGTAGAACAACAAAAAATAATCCACATAGTTAAAACAGAGAAAGAACCTTGTTTTCGAGCTTGTCAATGAAACGTGCGCCAGGAAGCTACTAACCAATGGAAAAAACGACCTTCCTGAGAGGATGGCTCTGCCTCGAGTGTTTACATGGCTTAAAAAATAAAAAGTTGTCCCTCCTAGGAAAGTCACCCTAGCAAGCAGGTAGGGTGACTCTCCCCTTTAACGACCCCACCTCCCATGTTTATGTAACCAAAAATCACAATAAAAATGGGTAACCCTTGTAGAACGGTACCCCTTCTAAGTGGGTCACCCTCATCTATGTAAACAAGTCCTAATTCTGTGTGCTGGGTGCCTCTTTCTACCCGAATGATTTTTCGCTTTCTTAAATTATTACTTTCGAAAATCTCATGGTTCAATTTTCTTTTCTTAATTTTCAAGAAACTTTACAAGGCTTTTCGCCGTCATATTCTATCATATAGTCATATACCACACAGCCAAAAAATCTAAAACAAAACTGGATCTTTGGCAATAAAATCCAAACAGGCCACCCCCGGCATAGACACTCAACTGACTTCCTGGCAACGGAGTTGGAATCAAATGTTACAGAAACACCAGCATTCCTTCACTTGAGGTGTTTGTGACTACTCGGAGCATAAAATAACGGAATTGTTCCGTAGTTAATATTAAACAATAAGACTGTTAACAAACTGAACAACGGAATGGCGAAGCTGTGCAAGGCACTGCTGTGGGTTGAACTTCCAACCCCTCAGAGGGCAACGCAACACGTGATG
This sequence comes from Bergia sp. 'catenularis', assembly GCA_025434825.1. Lineage (NCBI taxonomy): Eukaryota > Metazoa > Cnidaria > Anthozoa > Zoantharia > Parazoanthidae > Bergia > Bergia sp. 'catenularis'. Next base: position 6,287 of record JANRMR010017900.1, on the reverse strand, counting down.
CGCATATGTCTCCGGAAATTTGAAATTCGAACACTTCAGAGGGCGAGACATCAAGTCACGCGTAGCTAGCTGTGTCGATTGACCTCCGAAACCCTCAGAGGTCGAGGCATACTGTCCTTCTACAACAGTGCTACCGACCAAAATGTGGACACAGAGAAGTCGTAAAACATCGGTATCTAGTTGGTGTATCATCTGACCTCTCTATCGTAAACCTAATCTCTCATCAGTATTTAACTGTTAACTTTTTCTCGACACCGTTAATTATATTTGATGTTTCATTATGTTTTCAGAATTATTCTTGTAAATAGGCATTTTTTTTATCATCGTATACTTTATATTCAGCACCATTCTATTTACTGTTAGCTGACCAAGGACGGTAGGCCCAGAAGGGATCTAGAGTTCTATTGTCAGCACTCACTCTTCCCTCTACATGCAACCAATGTCACAAAGAAAAAAGTACAGAAAAAAGTTGTCAAACTCGAAATTTGTATCTGCATGTAAAACCAGTAACCAACGAGAACTTAGTCGAATTAATTTGACTTCCAATAACGAATTACCAATCTTTTTTTAATTCCATTCATGAAACTGCCAATACTTCCATTGACGAATTGCCACAATAAATCACTGTTTCAAAACAACGCCTTCCCCGACCAAACCAATCAAACGACGCAATTCTATTGTAACGTTAATGAGTTGTGGTACGCACAGAAGGACCCGATATCACGCGCTTTAGTGGCAAGAAGCAATAACTGAGTTCTCGTGTATTTGCTCTATTTTGCAAACTTAGTCTCGACTTGATGTTATTCTCTATATCCGTTAGAGCGTTAAATACAATTCGGAAATGGACTACTCGGTTGCGTTCTTGATCACAAGACACATTTATACATGACAGGTCAGACGCATCAGTGTTAAACTATTCATAGAATGCAATACCGACTTCCGGTACTATATACCTGCACCTCGTGTTTATAATAAAATCCTTCAAGTTATTCCCTTTTAGAAAATTCATTGATCCAATTTACGACTACTTCCAAATTCAAAAAATATAGTTTTATAGATAAAGTTCGTTCAAAGAGTTCAGAACAGATTGAAGTAATGGTTTTAAAAAAATGAAATATCGGTGAGCCACACGTGTACATCTTACACTCCGAAATGCACTGTTAAGTTTTTGAAATGTTTATCATTAACAACTAGAACTGAAGCATGGAATTATTACGAATTAAGCAAACAGCGAGATTGGATTTATCCCGAATATCTTGTATTTGTGCTCCTTAAGCATCCATAACAAGCAACTTAACCAATATATTCTTCGACAGGAAACATTACACGTTTAGAAACACCTACACGCATCCAAATTGCGCTATACCAACCTCCAATCTCTTCAACAGCTTTCCAGGATGCTCAATACTGCTCGGTACGTTCTTCTGAGCTGTGGGCCAGCTCTTCAGTCGATCAGACAGTTCCCTCAGCCCTCTAATTTCACGTGGAGTAAGATACACTGGTACCCATTCCCTTTCGTTTGTTTTATTTTCTTTATCCTCTTCCTCATCGAGCGCATGCTCTATTTGGGGCTTGCTGCTGCCTTCGTTGTGCTCATCGCCAGCTCCTTTCATTTCAGTCTCGTTAATTTGTGAGTCTTTTGTAAGCTTTTCCTGCTCCGTCGCAGTTTCTTTTTCATCACTCTTGATATTCTTCGTGGTCTTTCTTCTCTTTGTTTCTTTCTGTGTGTTTTCCGTTTCTTCTAGCACTGCCTTTCTCTTTCCCGCTGCAGTCGTCCGAACAACCCGTTCCTTCTCCTCCCCCTCTGTGTTCCCTTTCGTCTTGGTGTCGGTACTTTCTCCGGATTCACGAGCTAAAGATTCGGCTCTAGTCACACGGCTGGACCGACGGCGCTTCCCTTCCTTCATAGAGTCCTCGGCATGAGTCGAACAATCCTCGGGCTTTGCAACTCGACCAGATCTCCGTGGTCGTCTTTCTTCTTCCGAAGACGTCGTAGCAGATTCTTTTTTTGAAGAAACAGGAGCTTCATTTTCTACCTTTCCCGCATCGTCAATTGCTTTCGTCGAATCGCCTTTTGCATCTTTTTGAAATGTTTCAGTTGTTGTAGTTATCTTCGTTGATTTACCTTTTTCTTTGAAAGATTGTTTTCCTTTGTTCTCGAGCTTTACCTCTTTTTCTTCTTTCTTCAGTTCATAGGCTGACGGTTGAAGTAGTTTGTTGGCTTCGTCCTTTTCCAGGCACTGAACGTATCTCTCTGCCACGTACCACATTATCTCCCCGTACATCGGGTAACGAAACTTCTGCGGTACCTACAGACAGAATAGGGAAACCTGTTACAATACAAATAGACAGTCCATGTGATACAACAACACCCCAAGGAGTCTGTCTACTTTATTATATTTACAGAAAAAAAAGCACGTGCATGCTGTTATATCTCAAGACTTCAACATTAGAATCTTTACGTGGTGTAAAATCCGTTTCTGCATGAACCTCTGCGGGCGTCTGTCTTTAGCGGTGTTTTTTTGTGTGTCTATACGTTCAGTACGTAAAGTGTATCGTGTCACATACTTTCACTGTACCTGTGTGCGTTCCTGTCATTGCGCGGGTCAGTACGTCCGTCTACGTGAACTTTTAATAATAACAAAAATAACATAATAATAATAATAATGATGATGATGATAATGATGATGATGGTAACAACAATAGAGGTTTATTGATATATCATCACACAAAGTGAATTGAAATATTTTTACAAAAATTGGAAAAAAGTTCTTAAATCTAAACTAAGTTTACAAATTATTGCACTGGCGTTACAAAGCATAGTAATTTCTAAATTAACTACAATAAATATAAATATTAGACTTGTGTGTTTATAAAGTTCTGTGTTTGTGTAATTTCTTATGCGTTTGTGAAACAAACCTTGGTGATGTCCTCGATCTGACTGATCCTGATTTGCTCAGGAATAGCGTAGCTGTGAAGATAGTTTCCTCCAAACACTAAGGAGTCTTGTGGAGTGAACACCGCGTGGATCCAACCTAACAGAAAACGGCACAAGCCGTAAAGTTGAAAGTGACTGAATCGCCTAGTTAACCATTTCAGCCTCCAACACGACTTATGTGTTCTCTTAAGGCGTATCTATGCTTTCCATTCCGACAGTTTGGGAGAATTTTGCTTTTTATAATAGAAAGTTTGTCGTGTGTGATCATTTCTTTTATTCTCACAACCAAACAACTTATTTTGTACTGATGTTGTAAGGAGAAGATACATGTGGATAAACTGGTTGGAGCCAAAAGGGGTAACTTACTAGGTAAATACACTCAATACTTCGCTACTATCTGCAAAGATTTTAAAATATCATAGTTTTAAATTACTACTAGCCATTCTTATTCAAAGTATTTTGGACTATGGGGGGAGGAGGATTCCCTCCAAAATCCAGCTACAAATTATCCTGGAGAGTTCCATCATTTCATCACACGAGACTTTCCAAAGTGTCGGAGACTCCATGTACTTTGATTCTTCAATTTTTTATAAAACCTATTTTGTGCCGGCACTAAAGATACTAATCCACATTATTGTCCCTCGATAAACTACTGAACGCAAAATTGAAAATGTTGGTGTATACTACAGTTACCCGTGGGTATGAGGAAAGTATCGCCCGCTACAAGCTGTATTATGTTGCTGTATACTACAGTTACAAGCTGTACTGTGCTGGGGTATATATGAGGAAAGTATCGCCCGCTACAAACTGTATTATGTTGCTGTATACTATAGTTACCTGAGGTATGAGGAAAGTATCGCCCGCTACAAGCTGTATTATGTTGCTATATACTACAGTTACCTGTGGGTATGAGGAAAGTATCGCCCGCTACAAGCTGTATTATGTTGCTATATACTATAGTTACCTGTGGGTATGAGAAAAGTATCGCCCGCTACAAGCTGTACTCTCTCACACTCTTCCACCTGGTCACCGAAAAACATGTCCTGCTGTCGTCCAGACAACACCCACTTCTCATAACGGGCCAAATTCTTGTCCGTCGGTGGGATCAGCCAGAAGATCTACAACCATGTACATTGAAACCTTTCAGCCCTGAACACGACTTTTGACGCGTTACTAGATTCTCCTAAATGGTATCCATACCTTCCTTTTAAATAGTTTGGGAGAATTTTGCTTTTCATATTGGAGTGCTTGAAGGGTGCCATCAATTCCTTTATTCACATAAAACAAGTTATTTTGTAAGGATGTTACAAGGAGAAAATAGGTGTTGATAAACTGACTAGGGCTGAATGGATTTCAAAACAGAATACAGGCCAGGTAAGCCTTTAGTGTTTCAAATGTATTCATGATGATAGGTTTTAAAGTTTAAATCTGAACCCGTGTTAATCTTTTGTAAAGATGCCACGAACAATAGCTTGGGTCGCTTTCCATTCGTCGGCTTTGTCCGGCCTGGCCGGCTGAAAAGAACTGGTTCTGACCAGAGCAAATGGAAAAGTCAAGGCCAACATAACTGGCCAATCACAGATAAGAAGGCGCGCGCGCGTAAACTCGCCAAATTCCTGCGCTTTGGCCGACCGGAGCGAGAGAACTGACTCTGATCCATGAGCAGGGCCAGTCTGGCCAAAACCAGTTCTAATAATTCGTGCGTTCCATTTGAAAACTGATTGGTCGGGCCGGCCAGACCGGTAAAATGTAAAGCAGCCTAAGATAGGGGTTTCAAAGAGAGTTAAAAAAAGCAGATTAGAAACTGGAAATTATGGACAGCAAGGGATATTCACGCAGAGTAAAACTGCAGTGAAAAGAGGCGTCCAAAATAAGACTAGTAAACATCGCTTGCGATGGCCGACGCCTTGTTTTGAAACCCAGAAGATTCAGACCTCTTTTTAAATAACAGATCGTTCGGGCAGGTTATTTAAATGAAGTCCAAGTCTTATCCGATGTTCATCCTTTGTTCAAAAGTGTTGGAAACAATAATTAAGGCAACGGTTTAAGATTTATACTACGTTTAAACAACACATCCTACGGGTTCTTGCGGGCAAGAAACAACTAATGCTCGTCTAATCACTTCAACAAAGCACCATGACCATATCACAGCTATCTTAAAATTTCACACTGGATGCAGGTTGCTTCTCGTGTTGAGTTGAAAGTAAGAAAGTCCTGCTCCTAAGTCCTACTCTACAAAGCTGTCAAAGCCCTTCTTCATCGTGGGACATGTACACAAACTCAGTCCAAGTCGTCAACTCACTGCTGTAAACACAGTAACTCACGGTCAGTGTTCTTTCTCTTCTGCTGCTCCAAAATTATGGAACTTATTAGTTGAATCTCTAAAGATTTCCTCTAGTATCCAAACTTTTAAAGCTAATTTCAAAACGTTTTTATTCGAGAAAATTTATCTTAGTAATAAGAATTTGTTTTATTAAAACAATAACTTAACAGTTTTTATTATTTTTCGCGAAATGAGTAATTTAGCGGTTTGACTGAGTAGTTCCAGGATTTTTATCTTGTTCTGAGAGCTGTTGACTAGCTAACAAATTATTATTATAAATTATCAAGAACAGCGTGTCATGGCGGAAGTTGTTATAAAACACACGGTAGTCAACTGTGACTGACAGTGGTTAGTATGTCATACAAAATTGAGTATCACATGCTGTGAAAAGGTGAGTTTAGGGAGTGGGTTAATGAGGGAACGTGACTGTGTAAACTTGAGAAAACCGTGAAAACGTGATTAAATCGTGAAGTCAGTCTTCAACTCTGTGACTAATTTATGTCGTGAGAGGCATTGTCGACAGCTGTAAACGCACAGAGTTTTTGATTCAAGCATAAGAAAATTATCATAATTAATTAATAATAATAACAATAATAATTATGATAGTATTAATAATAATAATTCTGAAAGCCGGCCGTATCTTACCTTCTCTCCTTTGATAATATGGTACCAAACAGATGTTCCACCAAAATCAATGTGAAAGTCGGTGTAACAGCCAGCAACGCTCATCAAACAATACCTGGAGGAAGACGGTTGATTTTATTGCAGCTGAGTTACTGGAATCGAGGGTGAATCAATTTCCTTAACGCTAAATCTGTTCCCAAGCCTAGGCTGGATAATAAGGACTGGTCAGTTTGTATGGCGAGGGGAGCCATAGGGGAAATTAATTTTGTGCAGAAAATTTTCAGGACCTTTCTTAATATATGCCAAAAAAATTGGGGACCCCTTGTTGGTCGAAAACGTTTTTGAAACCCCACCCCCTCCCCTACTTTTATGTAGAGTCAATTTCAAATAGCAACCTCAATT
>JANRMR010017788.1:8769-22903 GCA_025434825.1 Bergia sp. 'catenularis' | reverse complement strand
TGATTGTATGGACTTGTTGAGAGAACGTAGATCAGCCATTATGGTTAAAATATGATTGTATGGACTTGTTGAGAGAACGTAGATCAGTCATTATGGTTAAAATATGATTGTATGGACTTATTGAGAGAACGTAGATCAGTCATTATGGTTAAAATATGATTGTATGGACTTGTTGAGAGAACATAGATCAGTCATTATGGTTAAAATATGATTGTATGGACTTGTTGAGAGAACGTAGATCAGTCATTATGGTTAAAACATGATTGTATGGACTTGTTGAGAGAACGTAGATCAGTCATTATGGTTAAAATATGATTGCATGTGATGAATGCCAAAGGTACATGTACATGTACCAAAATGTTCTTTATAAGTCTTTCTAATGAGGCCCTCAAAGGGGGAAGCTGCTGTCGCTTTTTGCTTCATAAAAAATATTAATGTCACCTCAAAAAACAAGCCAGTGAAAGAGAAATGTTGCTGTCGGTTTTTATCAACTGTTCTCAGTAAACTCCTGTGAGTCGCTTGTTGTTGATTAGCAGGAAGTTTGTCACCTATTTCATGGGTCATGTCACCTGTCGCATGAAACCCTTTGAAGACCCCTATAATGGTCTCTCTCAGTTTTGAAATTAAAATCCAAGTTTTATAAGAAACTTAAAGCTTTTTGTTCTTACGAAGCAAAATAAAATGAACAATTAACATCTCTGCATTTGACAGCAAAAATATTTGATAAGTTCAAATAACAGATTTTTATTTTAGTTTAAGCAAAAACTATACCATAACTTAAGCAGTAACTAGTGAAAATTTTTGCCACAAAATGTAAAATATTGCGATAACATAGGACTACATGTACATTTTAAGTAATTTATAATTTATTTTATGTAATTTTGTATCAGTCCAATTCATTCAAAGCAAGAGACACTGTACATGTATGTACCATAAAAAATAAATAATTAATATATTAATTATTTACATACATGTATATATATGCAACCAACGATGTCTTGAACCACAAAAGATATTCACAAATGATGCAACTTTCCACTGGCAACCAGTCAATTCTTTTGTTTGAAAGTCAATTAAAAATATAATTACAGTTTCTCAAAACCTGCTGATGGAAAACCTGTTTTAGTTTTGGTAAATCAAAAATTAATTATGAAAAACCAAAACCCCCCAATCAGGATTAAGAAATTGAAAATAATTATTTAAGTGTTCGAAGTTACTGTAAACCTTGAGTTATATTTCTTTAGTAAGGACCAGCAGGCAGCTATTAGAAGATTTTGCATGGCTTCAGAATTGTAACTTTTTTATTGACTTAATGTGTTTTGTTGATACTGGATTTGTACACTATACAGTATTTGTACACTATACAATAAATTGCTCCAACTATTTTATTCCCCTGCCCCCTCCCCAAAGGATTATTTAATTCTTTTTCAGGGCTCCTGGACTGGAGTTTAATTTAAATGGAAGTGTGACGCATTCAACTGGATTGAATAACTTTCAGGTTTCAGTCATAATCATATTTGACAATTAATTCTTTCTATTTGTAGTTTATGACAAAAATTGAAGAGTTCGGAGCAAGAACAGTGATCCCTGGGCTTATATTATGTAGTCAACACTCTATTCTTGTATTCTAAGAAGAGTTTCCTCCCAAACATTACCAAATGACTTTACTTTTGACAACCAAAGAGCCTCATTCAAAAATGGCAAGTAAAACTTATAACCTCTTTGGGAGGGGGGGGGGTAAAAACGCCACCCTCTCCCATCTTGGACTTAAACAAAAAAAATTACCAGAAAACTCATTTGTTAAACTGCTACATTAGCCTAAGAGACAGTTTAGCTGTAAAAAAAATGAGAAATTTCCCAGTATCTTGAAAACTCACCCAAAATCACCACTTCGGCTGTTTTTACACTGAGCTCTTCAATTATTAATTATCTCTCTATATTTTACCTCACTTTCTGACAACTGATACCCTTGTTTCTTGTGTGTTGCATTAAAAAATTTCATTATCTTTGGCAACCAAATAAATGATTAATATCACTCTTCACTTGACATCTAGGTAAAATCTAAAAAACACTGTCCCCTGTGGAGAACTAGGTTTGAGTTTGAAAGAGACTGGCACAAGGGAGAATGGGGGGGGTATTTTTATTTCTAATCTTCATCTGCACCCTAAAGCTTCTTAAATTATTTAATGAAGAGTTACTGTGGGTGGGGACTAAGATATGAAAGAAAACATTTAATTTCAATTAGTGGTATAACTGTTGACATCTATAACTTAATTAGCATGCACATTAATATTATATTAACTACACAGTCAGGTACATATATTTTAACTGGTGGTAATGAAAAAAACTCTAACAGAATATTAAACACCTTTAATTGAAAGCTTAATATTTTCTTTCTCATTTTGTAACTTTTTGACTGCAGATAAATCTATAATCTATATTTCTTTTTCAAAAAACTAACAAAAAATAAATAGTTTAAAATAATTTGTGATCAACAGCTTGACAGTGTTTTATTTAAATATTATTTTAAGAAATTTTCCAAACCCGACCAAAACAAATTTAAATAATATGTACCTGCAGTTGTATTCTATCATGTATAAAATCATGTTGTCCACAAAACTGCTTCTTAATTATAAAAACACTTTGGTTCTTTTCGTAAAACATAATTCAGCATCTTCCTTGATAAGCAATAACAAATTCAGAACATTGCATGCCAAGTTCCCTCATGTCAACTCAAAATGTGTTATTATGAAAATATAATTGCAATATTTTTACCATCTACTAACTAATAATATCAAATATATCCCTAGCTGCCCAAGACATGCAAAATGAATGGCCATACCATATTTATAAGAATTTTTTAACAGAAGGACAAAAAATTAGGACAACATAATCATTTTCTTTGAACTACATGTATTGCAGATTATATTGAACAACACAACTGCCATGTAGCTATACATTTCACTACACCAGCTGTCTAATCGAAAACAAAAATTTTCTTTATCGACCAGCTATCAAGATCTAAACTGCAAATTTTCCCATTTAATAGATCTGGTAGGTGTTATGAAAGGAGCTGTTCATAATGGGATTCTGCCATGCATACGATTTGAGCTAAATTGGAATTATGAAAAATAATGGCAAGAAGTTCAGCTAAAAATGATTAATTTTGAGAAAATGACTAGTTTTGTAAAAAGATTGACAAAATGGGAAAAGAAATTTCTTCCATATGTTTTAGCCTTGTGATAAGTGCATGAAACTTGACATCAAATGAAAATAAACAAGACAATAAGCTCAATGCTGATGTACATGTCATATAAATGACTTTTGAAGTTAAACAACATCATTTTGTGTAAAATGTTGTTATTAATTACAAAAAAATTAAGAATTTACTGGGAATAGGCAGAACATTTACGGAATAAAAGAGAGTTGAGTTTTCACAATTGGCTGTTAGGTGGCAAAGTTTGTCAAAATATTAATACTCTTAAGTCATTTGTGCCAGTAAATAAAGTTTTGGAAATGCTACAAAAGAGTTGACATTTTGAGTTTGTTCAGCCAGCTTTTACTGAAAATATCCTGGTCAGCAATGTGAAAATTAATTGAAAACCTCTGCAGAACACTTTAGTCAAGATTTCACGCCTTAGGCTACCACTAAACTTACAACTGATTACACACTCTCCTTTCCTTTTTTATGTCTCATACTTTTTAACTCAATCTTTCTTATTGATTTTCTGTATTTTTTAGTTTATTTTCCTGGAAACTACTCCAAGCGAGTTATTCCAAATGTTGTGAGTGTCTACTCAGACATGCCAACCCCTGAGGATCAAAAATCGTGAGTTTCAGGGGGAAAAATTGTGAATTCTAGAAGAAAATTGTGAGATTTAAAAAAAATTTCTTGTTTTGACAACTGGTGTTGATTAAGGATTGTTAGATAGTGAAAAAAGTCCAAGTCCCATTCTTTTTTGTCTTAAAGTTCCATTTACTGCCAGTGCTCCTTATTATAAGAGGATGTTACAAGTCAGTGAATCATGCGAGCTTGGCGGAACAATGTGGAAGTGGCTATTTTTAATTAGTGCTTTTGACAGCATTAACAAAGCTACTGATGACAGGAATTTTGTGCTTCCTCTTCAAATCAAGGTGTGTTTTGTCACAATTTAAATTCTGGAGATTTTTTTCTAAAAATCATGACATTTCAGGACTTTGTTGTGAGATTGTGAGAAAACATAAAATTCATGAGACTGATCACACCAAAAGTGTGAGAGTTGGCAGGTCTGATCTACTGGTATATATAACATTTACATATTAAATATATTATATGGCACCATATATAACACACATAACCTCTAGACTTAAAAATATTAGGAGCTGTATGTGGCCTGATAACTGGAAATACTGTCATATAAATGGATTGGAGAATGATCTTTACAAGATTGAAAAGGAAAAATAGTTCAGTTCAACACATTTTGTCTCAGCTTCTAATCCCTTAGTGGTGAACCAATTCACAAACCAAATTCCAAAAACTTTCTATGGCTTACAGTAAGTTACGACAGTAGTCAAGTAAAGTTAAAAATATAATAATACTAATACTAATAATAATGATGATGATGAACACTCTTTTACAGCTCCTAAGACAAATGTCTCTAAGCACTGTACAAGAGATATTAAAAGGAGAATCTATTCAATAACTATAAAAACATTTAAAAAATAGTGTACGCAGGTGCAAAATTATTCAAAAAAAATTAATTCAACTTTTTAACAGGTCAGGTCATTATCAGCAATTGATTAAAAGTAATTGTTAACTTTTTTAATTTCTGATATGTATAAACGTGGAAGTCGGTTGGTGAGTAATTCTATAAGGTCAGATGAACTGATAAAAACATATATTTTTTTCATGGATACCACAAAAACATTTTCACTGCTGTAAAATAATTACTTGTACTGACAGTTATAAATTAATAAGAAATTATATGTTAGTTGAGCTTCATACACAAAGATAAGGAAACACAAAGCATTTCACAATAACAGCATACAATTAATTCAGTAGGGAAGAAAACTTGACAAAAAACAGTAAACTAATTTTAGCTTTTAATAACTACATCAACCCTCTTCTCATCAGTACTTTTGTTATCAGCAATAAATGTGATAAATAATTTGGAAAATAAGAGAACCACAGTCTAGTCACATAGTGCCTATCTAATAATGATGACCTTGTGTAAAGCTAGTATTGGATCAAACTCAAAATGTGGCCTCTTCAAATAAGTCTTGCAAATGGTTTCTAGAGGTCACATTACCACAACAAGGAAAATTTTTGAAAATATATAATTATTATAAAAGGCTAAAAAGTTTTAGAGTTAAAATCTAGATAACATTTTCGGCTAAAAGTCATCATTCTGATGAACACTTAGTCAAAAGCGTTAGATTTTTAACTCTAAAACTTTTTAGCCTTTTATATATATTTTAAACAATTTTAGCGAACATAACGTCTCAATGCAATTTTTATTCAGGTTATTGATATTCAAATAACAATGTATGTAATATCCTGTGTGATCAACAAAACATTTTTATACCTATTATAATTAGTGTAGTTTGGGGAAGAAAGCATTAAGAAAACTCTTTTATTTATTAATTTATTCTTCATCAAAATTTTTTAAAATATAGTTTAACACAAACAATTAATTAATTGACAATAATTTCATAAATAACACCATAACTTCAAGGGTTTATAACTTTATAATTATGTACTTTATAGATGTAATTTATCAGATTTTATGCAAATGGTCTTATATTAATACAGCAGAGACCCAAGGTTTTAGTGGCCCAAATGCTGGTCACTGTCGTCAGAGTACATGAGTGAGCTTCTAAGGACGGTCCAAGGTTATCCTCCTAGAAAATTTTGAAATTTAAGGTCTTTGAAATGTCATTTTGGGACTAGCCTGCATGTAGACAGCTACTAAAACACAAACGAAGAATAGACGGTCTTAACTCAGGTTTAGTTTGTTTGCTGTCACAGGCTATTTGGGACCAGTTTTTTGCCTTCTCATCATCCCTTCTTGTTTTATAACATTCGCACTCTGAAACATTAAGTTTCTGTTAATATTTGACTGGTTTTTCAGCAAAATGGAGGTTTTGAACATAAATGCAAGGTTCTTCTATAGTTGTTGTGGGTCATGGGTTTCAACGTTCAAATGTGGGTCGGACCTACATATGGCGGTTACTTGGGGTCTATGCTCTAGCAGTTTGTTAGAACTTTTTGATATATCAAAAATTCACAGAAGATCCTTGAAAAACAAATGGCAAGTAAAAAAATTGGATAAACGGAGGTTTCTGCACAACTACACACCTACCCCTCCCTTAGTTTAGGGCTAGAGTTAAGGTTGGGGTTGGGGTTAGGTTTAGGTTTAGGGGAGGGGTGGGTGAGTAAGTCATTACCCAAAAACTTTCATTGATTCTAATCCCAAAGTTTAACTACTTAACTTACAACTAAAGTTAACTTATAAAATTTTGTAAAGTATCAAAAATTGTATATATTTAAACTTTCTCTGAAAAGGTATAAATTTAAGAGATTTAATTAATTAATTAATGTAATTAGGCCTCTCTACTTTATGATTTGAAAATTAATTATGTATGAGAATATTGGGACATTTTATCTTATTGCGAGAAACATTTTTTGGATTTGAGGGTATTAAAACTTCATATAAATTCTCGCAAAATGTGACAGGGCGAATAAAAGCCAAGGCAAATCATCTACCAACTGAAACTAAAACAAGATGTGCTGGTAAAAATTCATATAACATATATATAAAAAATTTACTCATAATCTCAGACTTTTTACACTGATTTGTTTTCATCACCAAGACTCTATTGGCAGTCAAAATTTAAAAGTAAAGATCAAATTTTCATTCTTAAACATACATTGCTTAGTCTTGATAAATAAAAAAACTAATCTTAGCAATCAGCACCTTTTTTAAACATTGTTGCACAAAAATAAAAAAAACCACATATCTACACAAAAGTGTCAGTGACTGTGAATTTTTTTCGTCGATTATTATTAATTCAAAACAAAGATCCAAAACTCGTGTATATATTCTTATGAAATATTGATTCGCAGACTGAAGTAATAAATACGCACATGTTATTTTTATGGTAATTGACTATTTCTTTAAAAAAATATCGTTTTTTTAATTTTTTTTTTATGATAAATGACTTCTTCGAATTGTTAAAGACATTGAGGCAAGACGAAGCGGAAAAATTCATATCACGTTAATCATTCCACTAACAGAAACAGACTCGGTCTGTCGTCAAAAACCACCAGTACGACTACGAAAACAAGTTGTTCAAAGGTGTCCGTGCTTCCATGAATAGAAAACTATATTGACAGACTGGTGCCTTTTTCAATCAATTTAGTACGATTAAGGACCAAAGCTTCGTGGCCTGGAACAAAATTTGACATCAAGATTTCATGTAAACAATTAGTATGCACAGCTTTTCTTTCACAGGAAATTGCCTGCGCGTAAGTTCTGTAGAAACAGAAACTGTAAAAGTCATTCGAGAACTAAAAGCCACGGCTCGCAAGAAAGACACTTTACCATCGGAGTTGACTTTGAATATACCAGCGAATGATTTCACGCATTTTCAGTTTGTGCTGTGTATGTAAACAACGATAACGAAATAGATTCTGCAAACATACCAACAACCAACTGAAATGCACAAGCACAAATTTTTTCAGTTTCCGAGAGTTTCATATGCCACTAATAATGCAAGAACAAAGTGAAAGAGTTAGTATATATCGAAAAAAACTTTCCTCGTTGCTAAGTCTTATCTATTCTCAGAACTGTATATTCGATCTTCCAGTGATGAAGTAAACGTCACACAAGTTTTGAATCGAAGTGACTCCGAATTCGTATCTGATCTTGAAAACGCGTTAACGATTGACAAGTCCCTTGTGTTACCTCCCACTAGTAGCCATCGAAAAATTCGATAAAAAACCGGCAGAGTGAATTTATCCTTTGCACAGACGGCAAGGATCATATCAACAGATCTGCTATTTTATGTACGTGTTTATATGTTATTAAAGATAAACTTGAACATGGCTGAAAGTTTCGATAAAGGAGGAAATGTCCAGTGGAGATATATCAACTGTAGATATGACTCTGCTCTCAAAATTACAAGCAAAGTAATCCGCGGAAACGTTCAAACTAGGCAATAACCTCCAGCAATATATTCAAGGAAACTAATAATACTTTTATAAAGAACTAACTGTTCATGTTTTGTAAATATCGATCCAATTTAAGTGAACACTTCTGAATTTCATTGCAAATTCTCACTGCCGGTGCAAAACCAAATAATATATGCAGAAGTATGAGTACTTTGGATGATAAGGAATTCAATCGAACATACAAATAAATTCTCCTGAACAATACATACTTTTAGCTTTCTCTGGCTTCTTTGAAGAAGGCTTCCATCGAAGGGTAGTAAGATCCTCATCCACAGAGAAGAATCGTTGATACTGCCGAGAATTCGATCGGATTTTCATCAACTCGCATCCATTTCGCATGAACGTCAAACAGTCAGAAGCTGGTCAAAATTAACACAAATTCATGATTAGTCATACGAGTTCTCAATAACTCTGTGACAATCTTTCGTCTTACTTAGCAATCTAAACTGAAAATTCTCACCGTTTATAATTTTCTTCTCTTCTGGTCTTGAACTAAATGACACCGACTTCTGCAGTGTCCGTTTGGGGCCATGTTTTCCGTCTCTCTTGAGTACACTTGATTTCCTTGGTAAAGCAACTCCAACAGGATAATCGTCCTTTTCATCGAAGTTTTCTAGACTTCCATTAGATGTCGGTGATTCTAAACCAGCTGAAATTTCCGCAGACGAATCAGCCATTTCAGCGTTGAGCACGAAGCTTCATTGTTGCTGCTTTACGCTTCCAGTTGATGGTGATCTTGTTGTTGGGTCATATGACAACACCAACCTCTGGGGGAGGGGCTGCTAATATTTGTCAAAAGGGGGAGAGGGGAGAGAAGATTTGATCAGTTACGGATAATTTTATGCTGAATAGACTCGGCCAAAATTATCTGGTTCCTGAAATGTCTGTTTAATTACAAAAAAAAGTTACAAAACTAAAAACATTTTAAAGGGCATTCTTAACTTTTTAATATTTTGCACAGACACACAGTATTAAACTGGATTTAAAAAGCAGGTTACTTTTTAAAACACAATTTAAATTTAACATGTTTAAAGATCGATAAATCCCACGCAAATAATCTGTTACTATTCTCATGATAAGCTGATATACAGTACTAATTTCTAATCCAATGCTTTTCTAGGTAAGTACTTTGAAGTTAATGACTACCTTCTAGTATAAATAAACCGCATATTACTGTTTGGAAAAGTCGGCGTTTTGACGCTAATAGTTCTTGATAGCTTGATTTATTCGTCATCATTTAGAATTCATAAAATTATTACCGTCCGGATCCAGCGGTTTGGCGCGGACTGATGGCAAAACTAGAAATCAAGTCCATTTGTGATTAAGTTTCTGTTGACAAACTTTTTTCAGGGGGTTTAAACGTTTTAATACAAATCTCACATGATTTATCATAGCTTAAAACTCCCCTGATATCTGATATGACTTCCTAGGACGTTTGAAAGGTTTCGACTGATCGCGCCTTAGGCATAAATTAATACATTTCGAATTGTGTTTTTTAATTACTTGAAATCATGACAATTGGAAAACTTAGCCACTCCAGATAAACTTAACGCACTGTCAACTTTGATCAAATGTGATGTAGTTTCTAAAGCTTTACAAATGGTGTTTTGAAAAAGGCATGTGGTCTCCAAACTGCTATTTCAACGCGTGACATGACCCAGGGGGGAGTACTCCCATATATACGGGCTATACAGGGGTGTACCGCCCTTCCGTGTATACTTTTTCGACCTTCTGATCATAATCAAGGTATGCTTTTTTTTGCTTTCGATTTTAAACAGGGTATATGGATGTTCCTTGTTCCATCATAAACAGGGTATTAGTCTTGATACTTGGAAAAGTAAAAATAAATTTGACTTAAAAATCGCTGTCGTTACGTTACTGTAATGGCTGTATGATAGCACTTTATGAAAATGCAAGGTCTTTAGTGCTTGATGTAAAACTGCATATTACAACTACTTGTATATTTGATAGTAAATTGTTGTTGCTTATTAAAATCAGTTATGAACAACATTCATAAACAGAGTGTCTTTTTAGTTAAAATCATAAACAGGGTATATAAAATTGTCTTATTATATCAGAAACAGGACAAGGGTTCTAGAGCCTGGGTGGCACCCCTCTACCCAAAATTTAGTTAAGTACCCCCACCCCCCGGGGGGGACATGAGCACCAAACTAAACTACAGTGATACAATATATCAACCACATAATGCTAATCCAAGAGTATTGTGTTGTAGGTTTCGAATGTGTTCATTTTTCAACCCTTCGTACCTTTTTTAATAATTTTATCCAACAGACAAATTTTAATTTTTTCTTAAAGCAAATCTTCCATCATGGATTTGACAGCGACGGAACCGCAATAAGTGACTTCAAAATTTATACTTCCGGCCTCTAGCTCGAGGCTCCCTCGTATAACTCTTCAAACACGCTTGTACATTTTCAGTCTTTACATAAGAACCAGATATTCTTAATATTGTGGCAAATTCAGTCTTAATTGGTCATAGTTTTATACAAAAGGAAAACTAAAATACAGCAGTACATTAAAAGAACCACTTGAGTCAAAGATTTAAATTGCTCTTAAGTTCTTACATGTCCGTGAGCAAATTCAGTTGAGTCTATTTGTTCTTATATGGAGTTTAATATAAAGACTTTTGTTATACTGAAAAGTGCGTGTTTTCTTTAACAGCGAGTGTTGGTTTGCCGAGGGACGGACTTCTCGCTGCGATAGAAAGCAAACGTCTGTGAACACTAACCGCGGTCTTGTTGCATGGCACCCATCGTCATATTTAAAATTCAGTGCTTCGTTTGTCAGATTATACATCTATCAATGTGTTAAGCCGAATGTGGGCGAGGCGGGGTGATGTGGCGCATTTGCCTACGTCCTGCTGCCAACCCGGGGGTCGGGTATTTGACGAATTATTCTTGGTGAAAGTAGCAAAAATTACTTAAATTTGACCACATTTACCTTACATCCAGATTGGGATGCTGAACAAAAGTTCGAATGCCTCACATCTGCCCCGCTCCCTCGGGTGCATAACGTCTACAACACGAACTGACTTCCAACGGTTTACAGTGTAACTCAAGACTGGTTCCTTTTGCAGACCAGAGTTATTTGGATAAATTAGAGTTATTTAGGGCCGTTAGATTTTAGGATTGGGGTAAGGGATACGGGCTAGTTTTATTTTTTAGGGTTAGGGATAAAGATATATTAGTTTTAATATTTAGGGTGACTTCTGAAAACCTCTGTTTATAGAAACACCTTGCAACTTGCAACCTACAACCAGCAGCTTGCATCTGATCAATCATCAATCATTAACAAACCTGTAACTGATGCATTGTTAAATTCTCCTTTCTAATACTTGCTTCTCCACCCGCTGCTGGTGAGACATGTGGTTGGGAGAATTACTGAGTAAATTTCATTCCACTCAAATATCTATCCAACATTTCATAGGGTTTTTTCTTCTTGGAAGTCTAAGTAAAGTATTTTAAATATTGGTTGAATGATATTTTCTTGCTTTCCATTGGTAACCTCGTTCCCCCTAGGCTTTTCGTTTGGTAATCCGAAGAACATTAAAACTTTGTACACTGGCTTATGAAATACATACTCGCTATTTCCAATCTTCCTTTATTTAAATACTTTATGCAGGCTTGGCTTGATTATTTAAGGCCTGAAAAAATATTTGGAAATAAATAAATGAGCGCAACTAGATGCATGGCACTCGCCAGCTGATCAAAAGGCTTATTCAGTCAGATATCCATAGTTTGTAAGTGACGAGTATCTCTATTAACTATTTATACCTGAATTTCGACTGGCTGGGGATGAAAACACAAACCACTGAGAAAAAGTGTGATTCAAGAAGTTTCAAGTAGTAATCTCGCCATACACTACTCGGTTAGCGAGAGAGTTTGTCAGACATAAAGTTTCTTTTTTGTGACTCAAGTAACTTCGAATGACTGTGCCTTCAAGTACAATCTTTTATTGCAGTAATATGAAAATAATTTTATGTTAATTTGTGGTTGAATTTATCGAACATCTGGTTAAACGTTTTGAAAAAGCTGCAACTGCTGCTGGTATGTTCAGTCATGAACAAAAAACCGCGACCATCTGATAGTAAACTGATAGTTTGAAGGAATATAGTGACAGAGATTCCGAAGAATGCTGTTTTTATACTCTCAGTAACGAAACGTAAATTTCAGGTTTTTGATAGAATTCAGTCCGGGATATCCCAAAAACTGAAAAACTTGCTATATTTTCGGGCGTCAATAAACTGTCACGATATTTATTTAGCCATTGTCAGTTTGAATTAAGGCAGTCTTAATTCATACATTGCTAGATGTATTCTCAAAACACGAGAGACGAAAATATTCCTATTCAATATGCACCGAACTGTACAGAGAGTGAAATGAAATTTAAAAAATTAAGTAAGGAAACAGCATTTTGTGATACAAAACTACATTGTTACCGGCCGGAAAAATGGGTTCTGATCATTCTGGGATGCTAATTATTAACAAAACAGAGAACTGAAAACTTGTTATCGTCAATAATTAATTATCATCATCACGAATCGCTTATTCCGGCCAGAGAACAATGTGCCTAAGACAGGTGTCGCATATGTATTTTAAGTGTTTTATTTTGGGTGCTTTACGATCCTCAAATTTGCTGGGCCAAATTTGTCACTGCAAAAACAGATTAAGTAGAGAAGTGTAGGAGATCTAAATTTGATCGCCTTTCCACCCTTCCCCCTCCTCTAGTGAGGTTTTACTTGGCTAAAGACTGTTTGAAGGAGACTGCGAAGTGACTGATTCGGCAGCTGCAGATGTCGCGTGCAACGTGTTGCCTCGTGCGTGTATTCGCGTGCAATGCTTGTTTCAAATGCGTGCACTGCGTGTATTCACGTGCAATGCTTGTTTAAAATGCGTGCACTGCGTATATTTGGGTGCATAGCGTGCGTATTTGTAAACGCGAAGTTGGCGTTCACCCGTCCCTATTCTTATCGCTCAATTATTGCACCACAATTCATAGGGGTGTGTTTCATTTCACACCTCGATGTGCTCTGAAATCATGCAAAAAATATACTTCGAAAATACCAGCACTGTCGTGCATGTTCCGCAAAACCTATTGATTTGATTTAGCCCGATTTGATGAATTTCCAAGACACATTGAAATATGTGAAGCACAACTTCAACGCAACCGTTCTATACCTCACAAGTTGTGTTACTGTACAAATTATATTTTTAGACCGGGATGAAACCAATTGCGATCTCCTTTTTTGTCCCGAACACTCTTCTAACTTGAACCAGAGAGAACCATAAAGGACGTGTGCATATAAAAACGACACCAATTTTGAGTTTCTTTCAAACACTTTATTCTTGAACTAATACATACAACATAAACCAACATACACAAAATTTGCGGCTTTTCGAACGTGTAAATATTACAAATAAGCTTTCAGTCGTCACGAGGCAAAATTTCGGTCGTACAAAAAACTTTCCAAACTTCGGCTTCTGTCAACGCGAGTTATCTTAGGTTTCTATGTAGTCTTTTTCACTGTTTCATTGTTTACTTTTGTCTTTTTTTCGCAACATGCGGAGCTTTTGTTTGCAATACAGATAAGTTAAAGCGTAGCTTGTTGTTCCTCTCTTTTGATAACAGCTCTCAGGCTACTAACTGGGGTTCTGCTCTAGTCGAACTGCATTGGACGTTTGGAATTGTAGTTTGAAATTCCAACTACTGTTACCAGTAGAAGCTGCAGTGGACGTTTGGATCTGTAGTTTGAAATTCCAACTACTATTACCAGTAGAAGCTGCAGTGGACGTTTGGATCTGTAGTTTGAAATTCCAACTACTGTAGTTTGGAATTTCAACTACTGTTACCAGTAGAAGCTGCAGTGGACGTTTGGATCTGTAGTTTGAAATTCCAACTACT
>JANRMR010017677.1:0-15300 GCA_025434825.1 Bergia sp. 'catenularis' | reverse complement strand
TTTTGAGTGTATGGGGACCAGGTGGTAGTGCTGTACTCTAACTGGGGTCTAACCAGGCATAAGTAAGCATGCTCCTTAATCTGTCTAGAACATCAAGACAAATTCCTCTGTAGGATACTCTGCCAGTACTCTATTTGCCTTGAAACGAGGCTCGTTGCAATGCCGCGACCACGATAAATTGCTTGTGATGTGTACTCCGAGATATTTATGGAATGTCACTTGGGTGAGGTTACTTCCCAGCATTGAATAGGTGAACACAGATGGCTGTTTCTTCAAGGTGATAGCAAGAGTGTAGCACTTTGAAGGTTCGAATCGCATTTGCCAATCCTCAGCCCAGCGAGATAACGTTTCAAGATCTTTTTGTAGGTCTTGGAAAGTCATGGGATTTTGGATTTAAAATGTGTGTGATGTACTAATTAACCCTGTAAAAGAGCTAGCACTGAATCATGGAGCCATAAAGATACTTATTTTACTTAATCAAATAGTAAAACTTACAGTTTTTACTTTGAAAAAATAAACTTCATTTGTTCAAGCCACCAATTTAAAATTATATTTTTCTTAATATATTATATTGACAAAAAAATGGATTTCTTCAGAAACCTTTGGCAATGGCCTAAAAAGGCTTCAGAAAAATGATTGACAATTTTTGTAAATTTAAAGAAAATTTTCAGAAGTATCTTTAAATTTTTAAAACTCTTTGGGAACTTTTTAGTGTTGTTGAAAAAGTTTACTGAAAGCATCTGATGGTTTCTGAAATTTTTAGGAAAACTCAGAAACTATCAGATGAATATAAAAATAACTTTAGAGTAGTGTTGAAAATAGGGGAATTGATCAATATTTTTAAAAAAATATTCCCTCCAAACTCCCTCCAGGATAAGTGTATTCATTTCTCCCAATGCAATCTATTAATAGACACGTATATGAGAATTTCACTTAATTTCAAAATTGATGTCACTTGCATTGGAAGGATTAAGATGTTCTACCTTGAAAAAATAACCTTGAGCAAAACTTTAACCCTCCCAGCCCCAAACATGACATTTGGCACGTTGCTAAATTCTCCTAAACTGTATTAATACTTTCCTTTTAAACAGTTTGGGATAATTTGGCTTTTCATACTGAACAGCTTTCTGTTTGTGATGAATTTTTTTATTCTCACCACCAAACAACTTATTTTGTATGGATAATGTAAGGAGAAAACAGATGTTGATAAACTGTCTAGGGCTGAAAGGGTTAATACTGGTATATATGCATTTTCCAACTAAAACTTTACTGTTATCTGGTATTTTTAATATAAGTTGAAAGTACAACTGCATGATGCAGGACAAATATTGTAAAACCCAGGTTAACTTGACCATCCAAATTATAAATTACTATATTTGTATAATTATAATTATACTAATACAACAATAAACAACATTGTTGAAACTTTATAATCTTTGCCGTGCACTGTGCACACCGAGAGAACTTTTTACAGTCCTTATTGTCAGTAGTGTTTTTGTTCCAATTTTGCTAAAGAATGTTTGAAACCATACAGTGAAAGGTTCAATGACCTTAATGTACAATGTACTGGTGTAGATAATTATGGAGTTCAAAATTTGTTATAGTTGTATAATGTCAACTGTGCTATTATTTAATGCTTTAAATTACAATCATGTATGAAATTCTGAGATACAAACTCTCACATTAATGCAAACTTCGTTTTCAGCAAAACATAAACTATTTATTCAAGGATTAAGCTAACATCATGATGAGCTTGTGAAAAAATACACAGCTTCATAAATACAGCATGATATACAGACCTGTTTCAACAAGACAAGACACAGCTTTGGTCTTCATGTAAAATGTGAAACACAATAACTGGACTTCAAAATATTTATAATGTTATGATGAATTTGAAAAAAGCAAAGTTTCAAAATATGTCAACAACTGCATTGTGAAAATTATGACAACAATATATGACGATCATATTTAAAAAATGTAAATTACATATCTTCAGAAAACAAAATAATATTTTGCTATATTTGTTTCATTATTAGAAAATCTCTTTCACGTACTTGTAAACATGTACATGCCAAACTGCTGGATATCACTTAAATCAGGCTTAGAAAGTATGCAAACAAATTTTAAGAAAAATAATAAATTTGGAAAAACATAATAAAAGATGTATATGTATAACTATTCAAATCATACTCACACACATTACATGTATAAGACAATCCATATGTTTTGCAAAATAATCATTCATGACGACTTAAACTTCAGCTGCTGTTCTGATGTGGAATGAACTCCTAATGCATATAGACTATGTATACACAGAGTAGGTTATTAAATATCATTTTTTTATGAACTAGATACACATTAACTGACTGTATGTTTACAGTTTAATTAGACTTTGCTTCATTAATATTTGGTGAAACAGAATGCTAGATTATTCACTCTTCTGTGTATTACCCAAACCACACGCAGATCGACACCCATTACACAAATTAGCCAGCTAGGGTAATTAATATAATTTGACTAGTACTCTGATATACTATCATGATGTTATTATTTAAGTTTAAAGCACAACACAGATCAACATTAGCTTTTCCTCACAAAACTAAGAAACTGTTTGACTCCAAATATCCTGAACAGTAGAAAGTGCATAATCTCAAATCTACACTTGTACACATGATCTCCGCTGTAAGAATCGACATGTAGTAATTAGAAGGGAATTACAGGTTTTGTTTCATTTATGTTGGTCCGCAAAACACTTCATTATCAGTAATATTAAATGGGCATTTAATTCATTTGAGTTAAAATTTTAGATCTGATAAATTATCAATATAATGCAAGCCTGAGATCATCAACTGTTCAATCATACCACAAGTTAGTGCTACGATTAAAAATGTACTAATAATCCTTGAGAGAGAGGTTTTTAATAGTTTTTCAACAGACCAAATCCTGGCCTGCTTGTGATTCAAAGTGAAATCAAATCTAAAATCAAAATGAGTGATCTTAATTAGCTACATGTCTGGTGCTATTTAATTTGCAAACTCTGTACATTGTTCCAAATTATTAACTAATAAGCATATTTTTACTATGATTCTAAAAAAATGGAAATTCAAACTAGTCTTCCCTTTTTTATTTTTAAAATAATAAAAAAGAAAGAAAGAAAGAAAGAAAAGAAAAGAAAGAAAAGAAAAAGAAAGAAAGAAAGAAAAAAGGAAAGAAAGAAAGAAAGAAAATAATTAGCATTATAGTTAGCAAGACAAGGCTTTACTGTAGCTGGCTTTCACATCACAGTTAGGCTGCAGTTAAACTCACCTGCCACCAACTCAACTGGACAATCCTGGTTATACCGGTTCCTCAAAAAATTATTTATGGGTGTAACAAACTAAAGTTAATATCATTTTTTTTTAAAACTTACATGTACCAATATAATGATAGTGCACTTATCAGTATTAACCCTTTCTGCACCCCAAACACAACTTAAGATGTGTTGCTAAATTCTCCTAAACAGTATCTTATATATACCTTTCTTTTAAACAGATTGGGAGAATTTCGCTTTTCATATTAGATAGTTTGTTATTTGTTTTCAGATGTTCTGTTCTCACAACCAAACAATTTAAATGGAACTACACTGTACATTGGTCAAACTTGTTCAATTTGATCAAATTATAATTATACCTTGATTTCAAACAAATATTCTATAACTTTAAGTTCAAATAACCAACATCTGCCTCCCCCCTGGATAACATTGATTAAGGTTCATAATAAAGTTTTTAATATGTTGCTTATGGGGTTGCTAATGCCATTTACATAGGTTTTCATATAATTACCTTACTCTTATGGTTATAATCTCTGACAGATGAGTGTTTTCCTCACAGGAGAAAGCAGACTTTTCAAAACCTTACAATTTAATTAAGTCTGCCTTCCATCCTGAGTTGCGTGAAGGTTAAGTGTGGTTGTACCAATTCTCTGATAGTACTTATGACTGCTTGCCTGCCAGTATTCACAGTGATCACACTGTTTATAGTTTCCCTTTCCTGCTATCAGATCTCGATCATTAATTATCACCCATGGGTTTTCCTTAGGATGCACACCTTTTTAAAACAATTATAAGTTGGAGCCGTTCAAAAAATGTGAGCATGCAATGTTTATCATCTCATTTATTCATTCAATTTATTCCTTCAATGGATTGCATTATTTAGTGAGCAACTGATGTGCCATTGCTCATATTATGTGTGGCCATGGGTGCAAGAGAAATTTTTATCAGACACTCACTCTTTCAGTTTTTCTTTTTGCTTTCTTGCAACACAATTGCAAATTGCAGAGTTGCTTAGGATGCAACAGCCAACAGCTTATTTGAAAGCATTGTCTGAGGATTTTTGCTAGCTCAGGCATACCAATTAATCATTCTAACTGATTATATTCCATATTTCCATGGTTAAGGAATGTTTCATGCTCAAAAGCAAGAAAACATTTATAGTACAATAGCAGGCTTGACATTATTGATGTTGGCCCCATGGCCCAAAGCACTTTTTATCCCTTTGGGCCAGTAACTTTTGAAAAGTGGTGGCCTGATGGGGCATGCAACTATAAAAAGTCACTTGTTTGTAAATTCTGCCAATGAGAAAATACCTAATATATACAGTAGTCATTTTTTGATTAAGAACATACAGTGTATTGAAACTCAGTCAAAATCTAAGGGCAATTGTTTCCTATACCAGACAGCATCAATTACAACATCCGTGAATTCAACAAGGATGAGACTACGCAGTCTGTCATCCAAAACATTTCACATTGGGCCAGTGCACTTTCATGCTGGGCCAGTAAGTTTTTAATTTTACTGACCAAATGGGCCAGTGACCTAAAATGTTTAATGTCGAGCCCTGAGTAGTCATGTTTTGCTCAGTGAAAGACAAGTTTTTGTACAGGCAAAAACAAGTGTGTCAAAATTACTGAGGGAGGCCTCGGGCCCCTGGGCCTTATATGGCTTCCCTATGCTATGGCCCTGTGACAACTACAATTATTTGTGAAAACTCAGAGCTTTATATATGCATGCATATGAGTGTGTTTGGGATAATCAACCAATCTGAAAACTGATATGTGAAGATACATGTACGTTCTTGGAACTTTATATCTGACACATGTGTGAAAACATGTATATATATATAAGTGTGTCTGGGAAAATCAACCAGTTTGACATTTAACTGAAACCATGATAATTTCAAAATCTTAAGCAAGAATCCAATTAAGCTTGAACAGTATTTTTTCTGAAGATTCAATGAAAAAATTATATACTGATTCATAAAATATTATAAAGTACTTAAGGTAATTTTATTTATGAAACTAAAATAATAATAATAAACTTTTAAAAATTAGTTAATTAATATAAAGTTAAATCTAAAATTTGAAAAAATAAATACTGTATAATGCTGAAGGCCATGAAAAATATTGATAAAAACATTTGGTTCTAAGGACAAACAGCTGGTTCATGTCATCTGATGGAGACCACAAAAATTTGACCCTTTATTAACATATGACATTTTTCATCAATACATGTAACTCATCAGTCCAAAATTTGCAATTTCACCTCGATCCATATATATCCCATTGACCTTAAGCCTAAAAGGAACAAAATTTACCATAAAATGGGTGTTATATACATTGTACAATTGTAAACTTTCCAAGTTATGCACGGCTGAAAGGATGTAGAAATGACTGCTTACAGTATTTATTTCAGTATTATATTAGCTTATTAATCAGCTATTTAAGAAACATCAATTTGAATTCTAATGACATGAAAAGCAATTGAATGTGGAAATTAAATTTCTACACATCAATTCCATACTCACTGATATACCTGTTTCCCCTTTTGGCTTTTGCCTCTCAGTGGTGCCAAATGGAGAAATTTGTTAACTAAATTAAATGTAATTAAAACTAAAAAAAGGTAACAATGATTTATAAAATACAAATGCATAGTAGAACTTTTAAATGAGAATGTGTTCTACAACATAAAACAGTTTTACTCCAGTAGTGTAATGACTATAAATACCAGCAAATTGCCAAATGATGTGTAATTATGTAACTGAGCTTAGTCTCTTTCAAACTATATTTTCATTCCTATTTACAAACTCTTTTATTCCTGACAGAAAACATATGTATTTATAACTAATCAAGGCCAATTAGACTATTAACAAAACAAACATCATACTGAAAAGAAATAGTCGATTATCTAAAAGTATTTATGAATGATAAGCTTGCAGTCCTTAAATATGTTTATACTCAGTCTGACAACATTCAAAACTAAATATAACTTATCAATTTGATAATTACAATGCCATTTATTGAATTCCAGTGCTATAAAGTTCAGCTTCAATGTAAGATCAGATCTAGTGTGTATGTATCTATAAGGCTTAATTATAAGTTCTGTCTAGAACTGACAAAAATTGCTCTCAAAATATTATACCCTAATAAAGCTTTGGGCTATAGGACATGCTAGCTAAAATGTTCACATCGTCAATGTTCCAGCTAAAAAACTTCACCCCATGCCAAGACTTACTGGAAGTACAAAACTATTGTATAATTTGTTCAGTAGTTGTGAATCTTTACCTTAAGTTGTGGAGCCAAGTGAACATTACTAATGTATCCCCACATATTTTACTGGTAATGTTGTGTTGTCGATCCTTCACAGCTCAATTTGAGATGACTCACAGAGAGACTGTTCATGGCTCAGGCAGTTTCAAGTACTTGTGAAACTGACACCACTTTTATAGCACTCAAGCCAGTTAATGTTCATATTTCAGTCCATCTTAATCAAAACACCAAAAAAGGTATTTTTTCATTATGTCATACAGGTGACAAGTAGTAAAAAACAGATGTAGCATGTTAATTAGTTTGCTAAAGTGCTGTTGCAGTACTGCTTACAAGCATAAATTATCAGTTTACAACCTTTAACAATCAAGCATGCAATGGCAACCAACAAAACAGCAATTTAAAAGCTCAGTTTATGATCTACAGTGGTTTAAAACTGACTTGAAGTATACTAAAACAATTGTCTTGAATAAGTTTAAAATAATAAAACTTTGGGGAAAATGCTTTGAATACAAGACATGCAAACAAAAAAAACAAAGCTATAACCTTATGACCCAGAACTCCAAATTTTAAAAATTTGCCAAAAAAGAATGAAATTTGAGAAGAAAAGCTCAAGAGTATTTAATAAGTGAAATATAGTAGATATTGATTTTTGCTCCAGGAATTTATGGATGATTTTTAAAATTGAATTCCGTTAAAATTGGAGACACATTCAAAATTTTGAGGGGAAAGACTTGTAATTAAATAATATTTTTTTAAAATTTGTGCAAATGTCATCCCATTTGATAAATTCCCGATCCTTTCAGCATTAAAAAATCAGGATGAGTCCATTTTAGCATTTAAAAATTAGATTCCAGGGTTTGAAGAAAGTCTATATTCTATAATGCGACTTGCCTTTTATACAATGTAATTTACATAGTTTCTATAAAATATCGCCGAAAAATGATCAAAGTTGACCAAAAAATCACTCTTTATAGTCAGTACAAACTCAATCACTTGACCTCAAACGAGTAAAAATATTATCTTGTATGTTATAAGCATTTTGCTGTGTTTCTTTGTATCGTTAAATGTCATCGGCTAGATTTCCGCCCTTTAAAAATTTCAAGTATTTCGGAAAACAAACTTAAATGCCCGTGCCAACAAGCTTAAGCCAGTATGAAAACGCAGCTGTTATTTTTCAAAAATAAAAAAACTATTCTTTTAATTTTTATTTACAAACAGGGTTATCTGATATTTAACTGGTGATACCCCTCAAATAGACTCGAACTATATTTTCAAAGGCCAACACACTCGAACGAAATGATGTCAAGATAAATGTAGACGTGAAGACTAGGACGTTTTAAATCAAACGGGAATTTACAAGTATGTCATTGGGTTGGGAAGAACACGAAATACCCACTTCCGACGCCTCTGAAACAAGTGTCTAGAACCTTGGCTTTCTGAACAACATTTGACAAATAATGATGTGTTTCATGATCATTGTGAATGAAAACTAAAACTGAGATCCTCTGCAACTTGCATGATAAATGAAACATAAAGACAAAGTAGTTTTGTATTTCTCGATGACCTCAGATAATACTATGCACACTTCGCTGTTGATTGAAACTTCATAAATACTGTCAGAATTTAATGGTTGATGAAACGCCGAATACCATGCGTCGACCAAGCAGCATTAACGGAATGATTCAGAGAGTTCGGAAGACGTAAGGAAGTTATTGAATAAAGAAAAAATTTCTTGATTAACTGCAAACCATGGGGGTTTTGTTCTACAACAGTTAAAAATGCACGTTGCCAAGGAAGCTGATTTGATTTTCACTGAACAGTTCGTGGCTTTTACGCTCTTTACATACATCAAAAGCAACTCGCCAACTGGCTCAATTTTCTGAATTTGCTAACCAGCGAATCATATAAACGCGTCATTTGAGGAACTAAACACACCAATAATAACTTTACAAAACATAACTATTCTGCGGTTAAATAAAAAAGCAAATGATAAAACATTCTCGATGAAAGACATGGTAATAGAGTTATCAGAAACAAACTGGCCAGACAATCGCGTCACACATCACTGCTACTGGTTATCGATCACGGAACAACAAAGTACAGTCGTTCTGTTGAAATTCCCAATGAAAACGAATCCCATAAATTAAAATTACTATCACTCCACTTGCTCCAAAAGTCACGCAGCCTTATCCCTCGAGAAAAAACAACAAGCTGGGGCAGAAAATGGCTCAATCGGTCAATACTGTCGTTGCTAAACAGCGTTTCCGCTTCTCAATGAACTCAGCTGCGGCTGGCGAGAAATAAGTTGGAAGACTGTCGAACTGTCAAAATAGCAAACTTACCGTGTTGGGTGAAATACTCAGAGCGCGATCGGCCAGTCCTACCCCACTAGTGAGTGCAGTCATAACTTCACTGTAGGCTGGAAGTACTATTAAAGTACTGGATCATAAGTCCTATATTGCTCAGGATTCAATTTCAACACTCTTTCCGATCCATCCAACAAAGATCAAATCACAACCTGAGCGTGACCACCAAGCTATTCTCTATTTTCCAATACTGGACATTCGCGCCAATCGAATGCGCCCCCGACCACATGGTGTTGCGGTCTCAGCATGGTACCCCGGATGTTGTCCCTGTCATTTTCACCTGTCCAACAAACAGATCTCAAACTTAACACTAATTCAAACACCAACTAAATATTTTGATAAATCATATCACAGGGAATGTAACATTCTCGAAGTTTGTCGCTTTTGAGGTTTCTTTTTGAGTTAATTTCATTTTAATAACGGGTTTGGATTAATGTGTTTAGCGTTTCGGCAGGCTAATGATCCATGGAGGTTCCATTCGAGGTTTATTAAAGGCCTTGAATGTATGTACGGTGTTAAGACTTAAAAAGGCAAACACAGCCTCGCTAATTGTCAAATTTATTGGCAAAGAAAAGCGTTAATTTTCTAAACAAAACTTGACGTCACAAGGTTTTATGATTTGTTGTTTGTGCATCAGTGAAGAAAGAAAATACAAAGAGAAATGACTTATTTACCACAAAAGAGTGGACAAAAATTGTTCCATATTTCCTGTGGTTTCATCAATACATCCGTAAATAATCTTAGCTGGAATTTATTTAAACTAATGCAAAGAAAAAAAACAGCATCGCGATCGATTTGAGATAGCTGACAAAAATTATTTAAATGTCCAATATTTAGCCTGCAGTTGTGACCGATCAGATCAGATAGAATGATATTAGATAAAACCCACAGATTAAAACCCACAACTGCACACACACACAAAAAACCTTTCAGAAATGAGCTGAAAAACTGTATCATTTATATAAAGCTTGTTTCAAATGAATGAGAAAACAGTCGCGTCGCATTGATTAACTGACGAATGGTTAAACTGCAAAAACGAACCAACTAAGAAAAATCGGCCACGACTAAAACCACAACAGTTCCTTTTTGCGCGTAAATTTAACCAGATATCTCGCTTAAAACAGTAACAAAACATGTTTGGCTTCTTTCTTATTGTTATTATTGCGGGGATTATATGAACAGATGCGTTTCTTTTTAAAAACAATTGTTGTTGATGTTGTGAGCACCTGCTGTTGTTCTCAGAATTATAAATTCCAATTTACTTTCTGAAAATTCGGGGATTGAAATGCGCCAGTTTATACTACACTAATACAAAGAAGATAATTTATATCTGAAAGAAAAAAGGAACAAATCTGAATTTCAAATCGACAACAAAAAATTTTTGCACCGTCATCACTTTCTGCGGTCGCGGCATCATGCACGCATACATGATAATATTAGTATTAACTGAGACGATACGTCGCGATCTGTGATATTACAATATATCATTAGCTTTAACTAGAAAAACCTTTTCGTGTATTTTCACATAATTTCTTGTTTTCCTGTGCAAGCTCTTACCGAAATTTTTTTTATCAGCGATCTGTGATCCGTAATGATTTAATGCCAAATACAAGTTCAAGTAGTTTTCACTCTTTTCAAAAGATATTTGCTTTCATTATTAGAAATTCTGAATGAATTTCTTGCGGCCAGCCTTCTGGCTAGGAATCCGTTGTACCATAAAACTAGAGAGTAGTACCAATACCCTTTTTTCAAGCTTCTGGTTGTATTTATACTGATGAAACCTTGAAGGCAAATGAAAAGAAACAACTAAATCCATTGTTACTTGGTAGATTGTACTGATTATCTGTTGAAAATTGATAAACGGATAAATATCCAAAAAGGGCATGGTTAACTGGATTAAAAAATCTTGGATGCAGTGCTGGCTTTAGAATGATGACAAATTTGGTCGATAGATATCTACATGCCAATCCTATTTTGGTGAATCGGAATAGAATAATCGAGAGCCGGCGACGGAAAGCAATCCGTTTAAGAAGTCCATAAACTTCTAATTTGACTATCGCGCAATTATCAGTTATATTATGCAAGCTTTTGTTATTGCAGGAAAGGGGAACGAGATAAAAACTAAGACTAATTTACTTGCAGATCTTTTCTCTCTGCAAAACACTTGACAGCCATGTTTTTTGCACATGTCCCCCTCTTTGTCACTCTTTTCGATTTTAAATAAGTAAGATGCACTCGTTGTTACCAGAACTTCTATTTTTTTTTTTAAAAAAAAGTTCTTAATGGTTTTGAGGGTTTCAGCCTCAAATGTGAACGAAAAGTGTTCCTTTGGGGGAAAAGTGTTTAATTACTGTGTTTGTTAACCATGTGTCTACTCTAGTCTCTACACATGTATTGCTTGCAACATCTAATTGACGTTCCGTTTCAATTTCATATTACCTGCACTGTACGTGTTTGGTGAGATATGTCAGTGATTACTTAGTATATATCTACAAAATTCTAAACTTGTTCTCAGTAAATGTCTTTTTAAGCTATCGCTAAGCTTTCAATCACAACTAAGCTTTCAAGAGCATTCGTAAACTTTCAAATCCAAAATTTGAGGTTAATATCTTCAGTGGTGCAAATGATATGGACTTTGGAAAATTGGCTATTTTGTTCTCTTCGAGAATTTTGATTGGTCCAAAAGGGTCACATGACAGCTTGGAGGGAAATTCAAATCGCATATATTTTCATCAGTTTTTCAAATGCCACTGAGCAAAAAAGCTCAAAGAAGTGATTAGGAATAATCACCTCGACCTCTTTTTCTCCGACGATTTGCCACGTTATACCTTCTACGTATTCTTATTCTTATGGCGCTGTCGGTTTTTTTCAATTGTTCTCAGTAAACTCCTGTTGCTTGTCGTTTATTAGCAAGATGTTTGTCGCCTATTTCTGAGGCCATGTCGCCTGTCGCATGAAACCCTTGGAAGGCCTCCTTAGTGGGTGGCTCCTCCTAAAATGGTCTGCAATTGGTCTGGGATTTAATGGAGCCGAAACCAATTGTAGAATTGCACACCTTTTAGGCATCCTACTGATGATCTGTTACTGATTTTCCTTTTATTTCAGCAACATTAAAATTGTCTATACAGAAGTGGATATTGGAGTTGTCTGTACAGTTTTAATATGATTTTAAGCCAATCACGGCGCTAGTACTATAACAGGTCAAGGGAACTGAGGTACTGGGAACCCGTTCAGTAAACAACCGAGTACATGTTTGTTTTCTACCTATACCATATCATATGTAACTGAAAAACCAAGATGACTGGTTGTAATAATTATTCTTAGAGTGCATTCCTTTTGTAAAATCCAAATCCGGATTGTCAATCTTGGTTTGTTTGGAACAAAATTAATCTGAAACCAGATTTCACGATTGTTTGCACCGCAAGTAAACAATCCTGGATTCGATTTTAGAGGAAAATTTCTAATGGAACACAGAAGCCAGGTTTTGACTGCAAAATCCGGATTTGGATTCTACAAAAGGGATGCACTCTTAGAGTGAATTCTCAACCGAAGAGAATTTTTATACTGACGAGGGTTAATGTTCTTTTTTGTTTTTTTTAGCAGACTGAATCCACAAAACTGTGACTTTAGTTGTTCTTGTTTCTCTACAAAAAATATTATATGACAAAGCCTGACATTGCTTTTTATAATTTATTCTTAAAATGTCAGTAAACTTGTGATTTGCAGTTTTTACTGATAAAGCTTGCTCTTATGAAAATGTATATGCTCTTTCTAGATATGGTTTGCCTCAGTGTGTATATATCATTTCGTGTGCTCTAAACAGCAATGAGAAGGCCAAATTTGACAGAAGACACTATCGCTAAAGCGCCCTTTTTTTAAAAAAAAAACAATACGTTTATACGACTATTCACATTTGCCCAAAGCTTAACATATAGTATTAAAAAAAATTGATAATATATGCTCAGACTCAGGACAAGAGCTACATGTACTATCTCAAGAGAGAAAACAAAAAGGACAATACAGTTTAATTCAAAACCACATACTGTATTAAATTTTGTCGCCAGAGTTCCTATGTATCCTATACAAAATGGCGCCAAATGTTTGCGTCGACATGCTCCTTCTTCCCGCCCTAGATGATTTGATCCATGCATTCATTTTCCATTCCTTTTTTTGAACTATAGTTGACTCTCGATAACTTGAACCTTCAAGGGAAATGGAAAAGGTTTGAGTTATCAGGAGTTCGAGTTATCGAGGGTAAAATTATAAAAAAAAAACCCGAAGGGGTTGAGTTACTGCGAGTTTGAGTAACGGGATTCAACTGTACGATAATTTTATAACGTATGGGAATAAAAACAACTTAAGAGCAATTTCGAGTTGAATTTGCAATAAAATGAGAATAATAAGCCTTCGCCAAAATTATCTGGTTTTTATACAAACAATGATTGTAGAAAAAAAAGAGAACTGACAATTTTATATTTTTACTGAGAACCATATGGCTCAGATCGGCCAAACATTAAGATCAATTTAAGAACAATCTGATGTTAGGAAGGCTTGAATAAATAAATAAATAAATAAATAAATAAAATATATAAATAAAATAAAATAATCCGAGACAGTATTGATAAAACAAAAGCGAGTTTTATTATTTTCGCAACATTTATTTTCATACAATGATAAAACTTTACAAACGAGGTTGATCTCATTTCAGGTATTTCTTTTAATTACAGCAGTCTTATAAATTATAGAAGCAAGATTAATTTTAGAACATTTTTAGTTTGAAATGCCCAAAAAATTAAAAGCAATGAGCTTCAGCGAAAATGTCTGGCCGGTTTTTATAAAAAAGCGTATCCGGTTTTACGCCCTCCCCTTCCGTCTCGCGTTAGCTGTAGGTTTGTCTGGCTCTGATATTTGTGTTTGCGTTGATGAACTCTTCAAAGAGTAGTGCTGATACAGTTTTATAGCCTTCCGTGAAACAGCTGTTTAAGAACTTTTTTTCTGCAGGCAAACAAGATCTCACATGGAGTAATGTCATCAACTATTGAACCATTATTTAGAGCCATCGGCCAGCATGCTGCTAATCAATTTACAGACAAATTAAAAGCCACATGATCGATCAGCATCTAGAGGCACGTAATACTGGAGGGAAACGTTTCTTTCAATTCTTATTTGTCGCGGGTAAAAATATTGTAAGTGCAAATGCACTCATTTTGAATATAGTTTTCCCTGGTCAGTTGGTGTATCTCCAAACCTCCTACTTGACAGCTTGGCAGCTGGTTTGGCACCATATACTTAAAAACAATATAGAAAGAGCTCAGGTTTGACTTAACCGGCAAAATCTACTCCATTAGTACTTTCGTGACATCGGGTCTCAGATTCAATCCACTATCACAGCACAGATCCAAAAGCACCCCCCATTCAAAAATTGCTTCTTCATCAATCGCACGCAAAGTGATGCTCTAGTTGTGGTCTCACCGTCAGTTACTGGTCTTACTGAACAGTTCATTTAGGAAAGGCTTACCCCCCTGCCCTTATTTTAATATATATAGAATTTTGTTTCTAAGGCCCGATCCAAACGCCGCTCCGCTCATGTGCCGAACCTAACTCAATAAAGTTCGACTTTAGCGAGCGACTTTGGAGCGACGGCTGATTCATACGCCGTACCTGGGTCGAACCAAACTGAGTATCACGTACAGTTGTAAGGGACCTGAGTACACGTATAACTTTGCGTTTCGCGCCAAAATATAAAAATGGCGGACGAGGAAAATAAAATGCATATGGGTGGAGCGGCGTTTGGATCAGGCCTAACTCTTGTAGTAGCAGTAATCATACACGCTTACTTTATCCTCCCTCATCAATTTCACCATAGCAGTGGCCAACTCATAAGCTTTTACTCCTTTGACCGCTACACACTTTCACTCTTGAAGTGTAATCAATCACGTCTTAGCTTCTCTTATTCTATGCATTGTTAAAAATCGAAAACATAATTGTAACTAAATAAGTGCGAACAATAAACTCTAACTTGTTATAAGAACCAGATTGTTTTATCCGAGAATCGATTGTTCTTAAGTTTTGACAAACTAGTTTAGCCTCAAATTGTTCTTTTCTATAGATTTCTTTTTTGAATGATTGGGTGTTTATGGATCTGAGCCAAAGCTTGAGCCGGATATTGTTTTCTTCTGAACTTGTTTTTAATTTTGGCCAAAAATGAGCGTCAGTGTTCTTATAAAGTTTCTTCAGTGTGTAAAATAATACTGAACAAGGAAGGGGGATAATACAAGGAACGTTAATTCATTTCTTATATGCTTGCACGTTTTAAACGTTTCTGGCTGGGACAATGTGGGACACGCACGGG
>JANRMR010017455.1:0-15323 GCA_025434825.1 Bergia sp. 'catenularis' | reverse complement strand
CGCGCAGCGGGGCCCTTGGAAATCGATTTCCGAGGGCCCCGCTGCGCGAAGGGGATGAGGCGGCCGCGGCTGCTTTGGAGGCTAGATAACGGGAGACTACTGTATAAGTAAGTGTACAGTAAGTTTTGTTGAATAGTAATTGCATCAGCTTTGAAAATGTCGAAAAGTACACTGTCGGCAAAAGTTTCCTCTCCTGGTCAGTGTGAGGTAACAACTGAAAGCCAAAAAATCGCAACTGCCCCACAACCCCCTCCTCAATCCGGTGCAATATTTAGCTGTAGGAGTAGGGTGAAGGGCTTGGGGATCAGGCGATGGCAATAATTCGCACAAGATCATTGGTAAATAGCGTTTTCTCTAAGCCAGTTTCAAAAATAATCGTAGATGGAATATCACTTCCTCGGAGCAAAGCTTCGTTTGAAGTGACTTAGAGTCCGAATAATAACAAGGCTACAGAAACCATACAGTGTATAATTAAACGAGTCAACAATAGCAAGACCAGGGTCCGCGGATGAAGTGAAGTTAATGGAACATAATATTAAGTCCCTTAGGATACAGTAGTGGTTATGTTTATGTTAATGTGGAGGAAATTGACGCAAGATGTAAAACTGTAATTTCTGACAAGTAGTGTAATTTCGCGTTACATTAAATTTCAGGGAAGATACCAGGTTCAGTCGACCATCTGCAACTGAATTTAAACAAATAATCTGTTCTTTTTAATAAACTGTTAGAAGGTTTTAACAACAAAGATGCCAAAACAGAATAGACTTTGAGGTAGACCCTAGAGTTA
Organism: Bergia sp. 'catenularis'; assembly: GCA_025434825.1. Classification (NCBI taxonomy): domain Eukaryota; kingdom Metazoa; phylum Cnidaria; class Anthozoa; order Zoantharia; family Parazoanthidae; genus Bergia; species Bergia sp. 'catenularis'. Next base: position 14,536 of record JANRMR010017455.1, on the reverse strand, counting down.
CAAAGTCGACTGAATGTGTAGTTTTGCAAGTAAAATTTCAAAACATTGGGTCACGGCTGAATATATTTTTAGGCTCTTTCTCGTTTACCTTCCATTTGACAGGTAACAGCAGCGATTAGTAACAATAAATTTGGAAAGGGAAGTTCAAATCATAATTCTTTATGTGTTGTCAGTATGACTGGAAAATGGATAGACTTTGAGGAAAATTATATTTTGAAATGACTCGTAACTTGCCAAAAATTTGGACTGGTTGAAACGTACGCTATGACGAGAGATATCTAGAACTGGTGATAAGTACGAGTGTCAGCAGTATATGGTGTAAAAAGAATTGAACGGAAATCTTGGAAATTTAACACTTTAAATTGATATATAAAAACAAAAGAATGGCATACTGCCACTTGCAGTGCCGTTGGAAGCGTGATATGAAACTGACAAGGCAGTATCCTAACGGATCCTACAAACGAATAGTGGATACATATAAACCGGGCACACGAACGAGGTGCGACTTTGAAGCGTCTCTCAACCGTGCGCGAGGCATCGGGAGGGACATATGGAAACACGGGGCGATGGTTTTGGAGCTACGCTACCTAACCAGAGCTATTCACCAACAACACCAGATCAGCCAGGCAGAGCCGGCGATACTATGATGTTGTCAGTAAATAGCACCCTGACGCTTCCGATGTACATATATGTTAATCGCGCGTTTATATATCTCGGCGCTCACAAGTTCTCATAATTATGGGACCTGGAAAAAAAAAAGAACACTTAGCAACTAGCCACACAATCAAAACTTTTTTATATTCAGTTAAGTTTTTAATTGTGAACACTTTTTAAATACGAAGACTTTGAAATCTTGAATTTCCTCGTGGTGGTATAAGAAATAAAGTATTTTTGATCATCACAAGAACGCATGCGCCTTCGCGTCAACTTTTGTTCTGATTCATGCAAGTGATTTTACAGTTTTTGAAAAACATATTAGTACAGAACAATCTTTAAAAAAGAATTTTGTGTTTCGTGAATCGCGAGCTGGACACAAAAAACAACTGAAAAAATTGGAATCGTCAGTGGAATTTGCTGCTGTAAGTGCTTTCTTGTACTTTTCTGTTTCTCGTTTTTATCAAGATATCAGCTGAAAGGAACTTGACCAGCCATTTTTAATATTTTATTGAGTTGCAGTAAAGAAGCCATCAAACAGAGCTGACAGCTAAATTAAGGTGAACGCGAAGGCTTGCCTGAATAAGATAAATGGCGAGGACGCAGGCAGAACAATATTCTGCAAGTCAGAGATTCTTCATGCACTTCAAACTCTGAAACGGCATTGCTGGTTCTTTTGCATCCAAGCAACAGCTTTTCACCAGTTGTATATTCAGATGTTTGTGAATTGTTTCCTTTTCAACAATCATTGTCGATTCTAACCTTAACAAAATCCATTGTCAGGTTTTTCCATGAACTCTTGGCAATATAATGTATTATTATATCAAGCATGTAATTGAGTAACAAATGGTGTGCGGTTTTATAAAGATCTATTGTTGGCACAAAATAAATTGCCAGGATGTAGAAGTGAATGAAAAAACATGTGTTTCACCTTAATGATGAAAAACAGTTTTTATGAGAAAAAAAACCGAGTTTTCTCGAAGCAGAGAACAAAGGTGAATACGTGAGCGAGCGGCGAAACACTCCGCGATTCGTTACTATAGTTACGTGACACCTACGATTATGCGACAATATTTCATTGTAATTTTGTCCCGCAAAATTAAAAAACAAGAAATAGGAACAACAGGTCACCATTGAAAGCTTTGGTCATCGTTCATTGTTGAATCTCTATAAGAAACACACGTGGTTTGGGGACAAACCTTTTACTTTTTAGGAGGGGTGGGTGATCGTGTCGTTGCATTTTGTTTATGACTTTTCTTTTCTTTTCTTGTTCGCTTGTGGGATATTATTTCAAAATCACACGACCCTCTCCCCATAAAAATTGTTAAAAATATATACCCTTTTGTCGTCGTTGCTAAGAATCCCTCTTTCAAAAGTTGAATGGCAATTAACTATTAACTCGATTTATAAATGTAAAATAATCCTATTCACTTTTATTTTTCTGTATAGTTTCTTTTCGCCGATTTAGGACACGTAAGGCCCGGCAATTTATTGACAGATATTTCTGTTCGTGATTGCGTTCGGTACAGAGACGAATCTTGCAAGTTTTTATTGGAAGACAGCAACACCACCGTCTGGGGGACAGGAGCTGATCGTTATGATTTACAATTACACGGTGACCCTTATGAGATCAGTTGGATGACAGTGACGATCTGTAGGATTCTTTCTTCAAAAAAGGTAAGTACTTTTATACCATAGGCGATCCGTTGGTTGGGAAGGAAACACACAGAGAAAAAAAATCGCAAAGAATATTCAGAAAGCCTTTTCCCATGTTCCCTTTGCACACGTGTTTTCTTCCGTCTGACTGGACGTCGCCGCTTGGTCTCTACTCTCTAACCGCGGTAGTTTTTTATTTTCTACTCTCACACCCCATAATTCAAGCCAGAAAACACTGGGACTTTAAAGTAAAGACTTAAAGATTGTTTCAAGGAACTCGAATCAATGTTCAGCGCATGCTTTTTTAACTGGCGAGTATAGCATATTCCGCGCGAGCAGAGTATCAGATTAAAAAATAACAACAAAAAGACTAGTGGTTTCCATGGTATATCATGTGGCATTTAAAACATGTTCGTGGATGCATGTCAAAGCTGACATAAGAGCGTTCCTTGACTGAGAAATAAAACAACAGTTTTTAAAAATACATATATAAAACAGCCATTCATTCCGAAACAAAAATACAACCTCACTGGTGAATCATTTTTGTGCATCGTTCTTCAGTTTTCGCATTCGCGCCTCAGTGTAAGATGAGTAAAAAATGGCAAACATGTACTTGCTATGTATTTCACGGGAAATGTGAAGATGACACAAAGATTTATGTCTCTTGCTCAAGTTAAACTAATAAGGTAGAATTTTCCTTTATTCTTTGGTTTTAATAACCTACAATTCTCTTCGATCTGATTGGACACTGCATATTTTGAAAATCCGTTGGCAGACCAACTAGCGCTATGCAGGTAAATTTTCATAATGACGTAAAATGACATCATTTTCTCAATATTAAATATCCGGGTCAAACGGCGTACTTCAGTCGAGCTTAGTTCAGTCGAATTCAGTTGTATGGGTGACTGTTAACTGTTAAGGCCCTTACCCATGATGCAACATTGCATGCAATACAACCTCGTTCCCATGACATTCTGGGTATTCTTCAAAACCGGTGAAAGAAAACCCAGAATGCCCTGGCAACGAGGTTTCAAGCAATATTGCCCACGTCATTGTGGAAAGTGTACTGTGTGTCAGCCTCTGAACCGTGATTGTTGCGTGCAATAGTGCGGAATCCGATTTTATATTTGGATTAATGCACGCAACAATTTATGGGGTTGCCGAACTATTCACAACAATTGCAAGCAATATTTTGTGCAATGCGTCGGTTGAAAACCTTTTACGTTGAAAGACGCAACTACAAAACATTCCAAAATTAATTGTAAAAGTCGAATGAGTTCGATCTGTAGCTCATGTTGGTAGAGCAACGGTGACTTGTTCTGGAGTTCCTGGGTTCGAATCTCGGCGGGGTCAGATATTTTTTTCTATACTAGTGTGGTCCCATCTCCTTTCTGCGTGGGGTTATCGCTCAGAAGGTTAAACTTTAAGGCCTGTTTCAAACGTCGTGCTACAGTCGAATTTAATTCAGTCGAACTTAATTGAAGCAGTCAAACTTTGCTGCAAATACACGTTCAAAACGAAATATGTAACTCTGAACAGTTTATTTTGTACAGTTGTTAAATCACTTCCGATAAATTAAGTTCACTGGACTTTCACAATTTGTTTTGGACGAACATTTGATGCAAAGTTTAGCGGCTTCAATTGAATTCGACTGTAGCACAACGTTTGAAACAGGCCTAGGGCAGTTTGGAATTAAACTTTGGAATGACCTAAAAATATCAAATTATAAAAAGAAAAGATTTCGTTAACATTTTGTTGCAATTTATGATACTAGTTCAGTCGATTCATGACACTAATTGAGTTCAAAATTGAAAAATAATAGTAACGTTTCAAATTACTCTGATTTCACTTCTGCTTTTATGCATAATACGAAGTCGAAAAATTAAAAGTTGTATTCTGAATGGTTACTGTATTTTTATATTTATCATAGAATATATTTCATATTTCTCGGTAACAATACGTGAACAGCAGTAGCTTAAGAGTGTCAAAACATACCCCTGAAACCATCCAATTGCAAGTTTGAATGATTTTTTTAAAATACAGTGCAGCAAAGACGTGGGTCAGTCTGTGTTCTTATATCAGACACAAACCCCTTTTTGTCCTATTTAAAGAGTTATCATTTTTAAAAATAATATTCAAATACTCACCATGATATGACCGAATTTTCTTGATTCTGTTTTTTAATTTTATTATATATATATTCTTATACTTCGATTTATATAGTGAAATATTTATTTTGCGTTATGTTAGACAGAGCTTCATTCAAACCAGCCCGATTGATTTCCCAACTGTATAAATTAAGTCCATAAACAAAATAAAAAAAGATTTCCGAAACGGATTATTTGAAGCAGTTGTTTAGAGAACAAAATGAGGTCAGCGCGGTCTTGAAAAATCATACTGTTCCTCCTTCACTGTTCCATTTTTGATGACCGGTGTATAAAATGTTTACATCAACGGAGGTTTCTGGACAACTACCCACCTACCCCTCCCTTAGGTTAGGGTTATGGTCAAGGTTAGGTTTAGGTTTAGGTTTACATCAAGGGGGAGGAGTAGGTAGGTCACTGCCCAGAAACCTACCCCTCAACTACCCACTTACCCCTCCCTTAGTTGGGGTTAGAGTGAAGGTTGGGGTTAGGTTTAGGTTTAACTCAAGGGGGAGGGGTAGGTGGGTCGTTGCCCAGAAACCTGCCCATCAAATACCCACTTACCCCTCCCTTAGTTTAAGGTTAGAGTGAAGGTTGGGGTTAGGTTTAGCTTAAGGTTTAGGGGAGGGGTAGGTGGGTCAATCTCCGTTACTAGGTAACTACCCACCCACCCCTCCCTTAGGTTAGTATTAGATGTAGGGTCAAGGTTGGGCTTAGGGCGTTTAGGGTTGGATGGTTCGTTGCCCGGCAGAAGCCTCCAATTAATGATCCAGATGTTTTGTACTTCCTTGTGTAATACCAACAGTTTTTCATTCCCATCCCTCCAGAAAAATAATTGTCCGTTACAAGGTTGTGACCCCCTGTTAGTATTAGGTCCATTAAAGGAAAAGTTTTCTTCTAGTATGTTTCTAGAGTTTGGGTGCATATATTTGGTATTTTTTATATACCAAAAACTGAGCTATTATTTTTATATTACACTGAAGCAAGACAGTAGAATCGGGTCCCTTTTTTAAAAACCAAAATGAAAGGTTACGTTCGTTGTTTACACTTATGAAGAGCTCAGTGGTCTAAATCCTCCCAATATTTGTACGTTTTTGCTTTACATTTTATTGTTCTCATTTTGAGTCATTCTCTAAATCCCCCACCCCCTCATCTTCGCTGTAAATAATAACAGAACAATCTAGTCTCTCCTTTTTCTCGTCGCTCGTGCACGTGGTCAAAAGAGTCGTACATGTGATCAGCATTTCCTTGTTTTGTTCGTCACTTGTTTCCTTGACTTCGAATGGCGTCCGGTGACGTCAAACCTAGGTTCAAAGTGCAGAATCGCCGCCGAAAACTCGCTCAAAACCAGTCGAACTTGTCGCGAGCTCTTCACCGGACGACATTCGATTGGTTTTCTATTATTAATGTTGAGTTGTGATTGGTGTAACTGTTATGAAATTGACATAATTTCTAAATATGGCAAGGATTGCATCAGCCGAATGTTGAAGACCTGGCGCACGTTTTCTGAGAAATAAAATTTCATCATCCGTCGATTAAAATGGCCGTGTAGGAAGGATATGCGCGGGCAAACTTTTCGCAAGGCAACTTGCACTTTATCAACCATGGAGTGAGTATCTGTGTGGAATTGTAGATCGAGATGCAAATTTAAGTCACTGGAAGGTTGAATAGAAAATTGAGAGCGAAATTTTTGCGAGTTTCGTTCAGTTTTAGTTGAGGACTGAAGTGAAGCGGGTGTTTGAGGCGTTGCTGAACTTTTAAATTCTGAATTTCTGACGAAGAAATCAAGAGGAAATGGGGTACAATACTAATTTTTCATTGTACAGAGAGTGTTGTTGCTTTTATCAAGTGTAATCATTTCAAATCTCGAAGGATAAATGATTCCGTGATGTGTCCTAATGTTTGTGGTAGCGAAACACGAAGGGAAGTATGTGTGAGCTCATCGTTTGCGTTTCTTTTCGTTTCAGTTTCCAACAAAGCGCTCGACTTTTCTCTGATATCAGCATTTTTGATGGCTCGTACTTTGAAGAAAACCGAAATGGAGGACACTTTAGGATTCACGACACCCTTGGCTCTTTCAGAGCTAGGGTTCTTTGCTCCTCTAGCTTTCGACACACAGGGGATTGACGATTCGTTATTTGATGACGTGTACAGTGAGTTGGTCGGCAAAGACGCATCTAACGATGTTGTTTTAGCATCTGAGGCCATTTCTGCCGGAGAACTGTTGGACGAGTTAGACTTGAAAGGTAAGTGAAGTGTGTGGATTTGTTACAGCTTCGAGCGGGAAACGTGAGAAACGAGAGCAAAGGTTTGAGAGAGAAACGTGGCTTTGTTTTGTTTTGTGCTCGGAAAGTTGAGGGGAGGGGGTGGTGTTGCTTTTTGTTCTTTTGAACACCAAAATATTTATGACGTATTAAAAAAAGTGCTGGCATCGGCAATCTTGAGACATAGTTGCATCAGCAGAGCATTGTGCAAGAAACTTAAGTTTCTGTTGATCTATTTTTGTTTAATAATAGTTCAAGTTTGAATGCTCCATTAAACATCGACCAAATTTTTCTTAAAATGTACAGGTGGAGATGGCCTTGGTGAGGCAGGTTGGATGACTGACAAGATAGACTTTGCTGAACTTGATACAAGTATCTTGACAACAGATACCAAAGAGCTTACAGAGCTGGATTCAAACTTGAAATTGGAAACAATTGATAGCAGCAGCTTAGGAGACTTCATTCTTACCGCGTCACAGGGTAACTTTGACCTGAGCGATGTTGTGATGACTAGCAACCCAATCTCTCCATCATCTCCAGAACAAAAAGTGCCAGATTTTGCACCCCTGTCACCAGTCTCTAGTGTTTTGTCACCCATGTCAGTTGCAACTGATGACTCGGGTATCTCCTTTGCTAGTTTGGATGACAATGTGACTGTTGCAGACTTAGTTCTGGCGTGTGGAACAGTTGCACATGCAGCTGATGAACTAGTAGAATCCACATCTAATGACAGTCTTGCTGCAATTAGCCCAAAGATTGAATCAAAACAGTCTTGTGGAGCTAGTTCAAGATCAACCCATACACCATATTCGAAAGACAAAACCACCTCATATACTGTTAAACCCAAAGTTAAAACACCACATCAAAGAATGCGAAAGCGAGAGCAAAACAAGGATGCTGCAACAAGGTATCGTGTGAAGAAGCGTGATGAACAGAATAAAATGGAAACCGAATGCGAAGACCTTGAAAAGGTCAACAGACAGTTGAAAGACCAAGTTGGTTCCCTCACTAAAGAGATAGATTATTTGAAAAACTTGTTGTTAGAGGTTTACAAGACAAGACTGCAGAAACAGCAGCTTTAAAATTGAGTTTCTTTTTTTTTCGTACTGCATTGTAAATAGGCTATTGTGTAAGAGCTGAAGAAATCGTACACTTTTTGTAACCATGACTGACTACGAATTTAATCAATAAAAGGTGATACAAGCATTTAACTCGTGTGGCTTTGGAAAGTTTACTTATTCTATGAATAGGGTGGACCAGTCTGGGTTTGTGGGACTTTGATGGTGATTCTTATTGGCTGTGTTGATATAACAAAAGCAAAAAATAAAGGAAAGGACTGTATTTTATGTGATGACAAAGTTGCACCTGTATGTTTTTTTCTGGACCCAAAGTTGAAAAAGTGGCATTAGCTTTCCCATCTGAAACCAAAATGACACTGACTTGCACATCTACACACACATGCCACAAAATACAATGTGTAAGGATGTGACAGGGAAACTGCAAAATTAGAACCATTTACTTATGACCTGGGGCAAAAACACTGAAAATGTGATTGGGTTTAAGTCGATGAAATACCAGAAAGTTTTCCTGATGTCTGACTATGCCCTCCCCTGGGAGGTATCCAGGTTGGTTGCCCAAATGATTTCACTGACGAAAATAGACCCTGCACAGGAATTTAACAAATTTTTCCCATGGTTTTGGTCAAATTTCCACTTCCTGTCATCTGCTTCCCTCGACCCCCCTCCCCCTCGGGTTTACACGAATGGGTACATAAAGCAATCAAAATTAAAAGAAACATTTTTGTCTTTGTGCAGAGCAGAATTGAAAATAACTTGGGACTGAGTGCATTCTTTGTACTATGTGTTTAGTAATCACTGTTGCAACCATTTATCGAAAAGAAACGGGATTGGCTAAAAGTAGTAATACGCCCCACAATGAGCCAGCCACGCTTTGCGTGTAAATCTAAGCGTGAAGCGTACATGTTTTCCCGCGCGACAAATGGTAAACCTGCTGGGAAACGGAAATGGCTAGTCACGCGAAGTCTGAATCTCGTGATCAGAAAAAATGGCGGAGGCAGAGATGGGCTTCAATCCAGTTGCAGTCAATTCTATCACGTACATAGGAACCCTCGCCGTTTTCATGGTGGCTATGTTTGTGCCAGGAATCAAGCTTCCTTTTCCGGTGACTGGCTGTTTGGTTGAATCGAACGTTGAAAAGTTTGCCAAAAACGAGAATATGCAATATTTTTTCCTGGCGCTGTGGAGTTTGCATTTTCTACGTCGTACGATTGAAGTTCTGTTTGTTCACGAGTACAAAAGAAAGATGCCACTAGTTGAGTCGTTAGGAGCACCAATTTACTACTGGTTCTTCGCCTTTTGGATAGGAATCGCACAAAGACACGACAACAGGTACAGACAAACATACCTTCCCATGTTGGTGGTGGGTTGCGCCATGTTCTTTGTTGGAGAGTTGGGGAACTGCAAATGTCACTTGCAGTTGAGAGCCTTCAGAAAACAAAAACGTAAGGCTGCGTTTTCTGAGAAGTCGAAACATGTTCTTCCATATGGCTTCATGTTTGAGTATGTCTCATGTCCGCATTATTTCTTTGAGATTTTAACGTGGTTTGGCTTTGTGCTAACAGCTTGGACTCTCCCCTCTCTCTTGTTCTTGCTTGCCACGATCGCCACACTCGTAACTTACTCGTACAAGAAACATGACACCTACAAACAAGAGTTCGATGGTCAGAATGGAACAGAGCTTTACCCAGGGAATCGAAAGGCCCTGATACCTTTTATCTTCTAGTTAAACAGGGGTGGGTTCAGTAACTTTAGAGGGGGTAACCCAAAATTCTGGAAAGGGCCCCCCTGTTATTTGTGTTCCAAAAGTGGTGTTTTCAATGTTTTTCTTATAAAATGTTTGGAAATTGCAGACATAAGGAGTGGCCTGGGCCTAGTTCCCAGGGCTTTCCCCTTCCATTTTGCAAGGAAAAAGCCATGGGAACGAGGTTGCCCCTCAGCCCCTCCCCTCTGGAGCTGAGGTTATTAAATATTTTAAAAAATGAGTCACAAGCTCACACTGTGGGGGTAAAGAAATAGAGGTAAGATACTCACTGCATCATTTAGAGTGCTGAAGATGTGAGCTTTTGGCAGGGGTGTCCAGAGGCATGTTCCCCCTGAAAATTTTGTAATTCAAGGCCTCTGAAATGCCATTTCCTACACTTTGAGACCATTTCATGCTCTAAAAATCTTTTAATGTTTTGCTAGTTTTGTCAGTAATATAGGTATACAAGTAATTCTACAGTCATAGAGGGTCAGCTGGTTTCAACTTTCAAATGCGGGTCAAATGGGGTCAATGCAAAACTTCAACTTTACCCCAGCAACCCCCATGCATTTGTATTCTCCACCCCCAGTCCAAAAGAGGACTCAAATGCCCCATATAAGTTCATATTTGGTGAGCAAATGTCCGACCCCTGGAACACGAGCATTGTTAGAAGACATTTATTTCATAGTGTCTACTTTGCTACTTTTTTCTACATGAGAAGTATATTTTTTGTTTGTGAAGAAGTGAACTCTATAGTTTACCAACCTAAGATTACAAAATGAACTATATGATAAACAAATCCTTCAAATGTTTATAAAACCACTAATAAAACAAAATATTTGAAACCATATTTATTTTCTACATACAAGTATAAAGTTCAGTTGGCACTACTTGGTTCATGGCAGGATACAACCCCAAATAAAATGCAGTATGTAATAGGAAATGGAGGCAAAAAGTTTCAAGTTCCCTACCACCCCTCCCACTGCACCCAGCTCAAATTCCGCAGTCACTAGTGTTGAACTCACTTCTACCCAGCAATGGGGGGATGTTGAATTTTGGTTTGATTGGTACATAACTCCTAATATAACGTGGAACAAAAGATATGTATAGATTAGTACTCTTGTTATAACTAGTTATATTTTTATGAATGAACTGTGAGGCTCTCTTTGAGTGAGCAGTAAAGAGCACTCATTTTAGAAAAAATAACATTTATTTTGTCTTTTATCCTAAACATGAAATACAGGAGTATAAAGCTGTCATATTCTGTAAAATCCTGTCTGTAAATCACCACTCCCTATCCCCTCTCCCTGGGGTATTCATTTAGGTTTTTCTTTTCTGTTGTGGGGGAGATTGGGGGGGGGGGAGAGGGTAGATACCACACAGACCAGACCCCATTCTTCACCAACAGAGTGGCAAAAGGAAGTCCAGGTCCAGTTTCACCAAATGTCTCGCACACAAATTTGTAGTGATTTTATGCATCACATATAATTTAATCGTACTAAAAGGTTTGTGTGGTCCTTAGACCAAAGAACAAACTGTAACAAATACTTTGCAAATGTAGTATTTTAAAATTTGCAGCTCTGTGATCGGTATTTAGGATTGTAAAGTTCTCCTTCATAAAGAGACAGCCCTGTCTGATTGGGTTTTTAAAAATAAGAGTGTTCATTGCAACAGGGACAGATGCAGGCAACTTGCAGAGCAGCCTTGAACTCTTGAATTACGAGTTCAACAACTGTCTGCTACTACGTCTCGGTGAAGAAACTAAAAACGCCCTAACCGGAAGCAGTGGAGTAAGGGAAGGGGGGAGGGGGGGAGGCTCAGTCCACCACGTTTAGCTGCCGAAAATATCACTAGCACAGCATAAAATTGGTTTGGCAAAATATTCAGTATCGTGATCTTTTCACAGATCCTTTAATCAGGATCACGCCTGGTGAATTTATGTTGTAGGACTTGCACTCTGTATTCTCTTTTTATACTATGAAAATGCACGAAATGTAAAAATCAATTTTTTTCAAATTTTACTTGAGTGAGCATGCCCCCAGACCCCCTAGAAGTTCCACCTTCACTGCACACACACGCCACCCCACGAAAAATCCTGGCTGCGCGCGTGCATTTTTAATATGAGCGTGTGGTAGGAAATAAATGGTTTATGAACGAGAGAGATCCGACGACTCGCCTCCAACAAAAGTTAAAGTTTTGTTTAAAACTTCAACAAAGTTCTTCTGAGTACGGTTCTCATGTCACTTTCGTTGACTGTAACAACAAAGAGCTTATTTTTTCATTCGGGGCAAAATTAATTCAAAATGAAAAAGTACCATGCGTCAAAATTGTATCCAAAATAATATCCTTTGGTTAAAAGCCAAACGACGTGTTTGCAGTCAAAACAGCCAAACTCTTGCAACCTAAAACACTATCAAAGTTGTGAAATTCCAAACCCCCCAAACTCCTTCGCACCTCCTCGTCACATTTTGTATATGAGTACGATATCAGATTTTGTCCCCATTCTCAGCTTTCCGTTCTCAAAAAACGCGTCACAATCCCATTGCGTGTTTGAGAGGCAATATACAGTGAGGAGAAAAGAGATCATTTTATCTTGAGATATTTTAGCTTAACTGTGGTTTTGATTCCTCTCGGAGTGACTGCCAGCTGAAGATAGCAGAGTTGTTCCTCTCGATGGGATATGTGATAGACTTGTTTGCTCTTTTTACCGCTCTTAGTCAAATTTCACGATAGGCAATGTGTCAATACCAGATGGATCTGCACTGTCTCGTCTGTCAAGAACAAGAAGATCATTGCCTGTGTTGCTCGTGAAAAAGTTTCCATCCCTCTTCATATACGTACATGTATGACACTAGTTAATGATTGTAATGATTTGACATCTCGTGCAAATGCCTTTAGGCTGGTTCACACTAGCGACGCAACGACGCAAACGCAAGCTGAGCATCTCATCCATGAAAATAGTCTTTCATTCTGTTGATATTGAACTGTGACTAATGTAATGTGAATAAAAGAATATTTTCATGGATGAGATTCTTGCGCTTGCGTTTGTGTCGTTGCGTCGCTAGTGTGAACCAGCCTTTAGGGTTAGTTTTAGTGTTAAGGTTAAAACATTACGTGTTTGGTCTACGCAATGGGGATGTTTAGCGTATTTCTCTTCACTGTTGGTATTTAAAATATTTTGATTGATCTGGCCATCGTCGTACCAGGTTATTATACACGCAACTATACACACCGAAAGCTTTTCGGTACGACCTACCGCACCTCGGCTCCTTTCATAGAAGCATTAATTTTTTGTGGGTGTGGTCAATTGTAACAGCAGAGAAATTTTGTGTTTATTTCTCAGTGAAGCTCTACCCTGTGAATGCAAGACTTCATTGGTTGTTTGAACAATAGCTGTAAAAATAACAGACACATTTTAACAATACGCTTTTGTATGTTCGCTGCGGACTCTTAGGATTAGGGGTAAGGCTGGGGCTAATTATAGTACTTTTTATCCAATGGCATCTTTGTTCTCAAAGTACTAAGGCGACGAGCACCTCTTCCACCTCCCTTTTCCTCAATTTTGCTAGTAGGAGATCCGTTGGTTCAAAACTGACACACCAGTAAAGCTGCAAGACTCCGTTGGTTGTTTGAACAATAACAGTAACGATAACAGATACATTTCAATAATACGCTATTGTATGTTTGTCCACGGATGGTTTAGAGTTAAGGTTATATTAGGGTTACTTATATTGTCTTTTTATCCAGTGACATCTTTCGTTATAACAGTAGAAGACGACTCTAACTTCTTCACGAAAAGGTTACCTCCACCTTTGAGGTAAAGGATGTTTTTCTCAGTGTCCATATCCCGTAAATGGACGGGTATCCATCCTGAATACCGTGTAGGACATAAATTTTGCGGAAATTTCTTTTGCGATTGGGAAAATTTTTGTATCACAGCTGGCGGGAATAAATTTTTGCCATTTGGAATAAGCTAAATTTTCTGACAGGAACTTTGTTTTGAAATTTGATGGAAAATTATGTCACAGGAAATAAGATAAAATGGCCAAATTTTATAGATTTGTTATCTTTCATAGGGACGAAAAGCTAATTATCACACTTCGTGTGTATAAAACCGTGGAGTTTTGCTCTGTGCAGCACATCGACAATTAGGGTTGCCGCTTGTTTTCTACTTACCTTCGGCCTCCTACAGCAAGTAACTAAAATCTTGTGAGAGGCTATGGTTGAGCATTTAAAGTGGAAAATTTGGGTTTTGTTTTTATGGAGTTCATTTTTGCGGAATCTTTTTTTTGCTGGGGCTTTTTTTGCGGGAGCTCTTTTTTGCGAACGCCCCAAAACCCCGCAAAAATCGCAAAAATAAACTCCCGCGAAATAAAGTCCCATACGGTAGTTAACATGATCCCAAGCAGAGAGCCATGGAACGATCTGTCAGAACAACAACACACAGCACGACTGACTTCAATTATCGTATTAACTTCCTGGACTATTATGATCTTGAAGTTTCTGGAAGAAAAAAAAGCTCAACGACTTTCCAGAAGGCGTACAAACCCAGATGAAAGCAAATGTTAAGAGAAAATCACTCACTTGCAGTTTGTAACAATATGCCGTCTGCTTTAATTTAGTTACATTTTCTTGCAATTATATTATAATAAGAATTTTGCGAGTATTATTTACAATAAAAATTGATGGTTACCTTAAACACTCTATTAAGCCTCCTTCTTAATCAAACCCCTATCTAATAAGAGCCTCTTTCATTTACCTGATGTTTTAATAAGCCCCTCTCTCCCAAAAAGAAAAGTATCTACAATTTTTGGTACATAAAATAGTGCTTACGGACAGTGAACTAGATTTTTGAACCTCTGTCGCTCTTATATGGTAACATTTTGACATTAAAGTTCCAGTTTCAGGCATTTATGATTGCCTTTCATTAAGTATCTGTTTGGAACTGGTCAAGATTTAACGTTAACTAAGCCATCCTCTTTAACCCTATCTGGCCCG
>JANRMR010017344.1:0-10265 GCA_025434825.1 Bergia sp. 'catenularis' | reverse complement strand
GTAAAATGAAAATCATAAGACAGTCTTGAACTCAATAAATAAATCTATCAATCTTTGCATCCATCCATCCATCCATCAATCAATTCATCCATCCACTGATCGACCAATCAATCAGCCAATCAATCAATCAATCCATCAATCAATCTTTCTGTCAATCAATCAACCTATCCCGCCATCGATCAATTAATCAGTCAGTCAGTCAATCAGTGGATCGATCGATCAATCGATCGATCAATCAATCAATCCACCAGTCGATCAACAAACAAACAAACAAAAAAATCAATCAATCAACAAATCAATCAACCCATATATCAACCAATATGCCATTTTACTACTGATGAAAACTTGCACTCATTCCAGGTAATATAATTGAGGTAAAATGTGGCCAACAAACATTGAGACCTGGGGCGAGCACAAAATCTGTTTTAATAATGCGTATTAATCGATCAATCAATGGCTGTTTTTATACTAGAAACGGATAATTCGTCCAGACGAATTATCCGTCTGCTATTCTACGTCTCCAGTATACTAAATACGGGACGAACTACGACAAGGTGTGTCCATGCAGACGTAGAATCTAAGATTATGCGTCCTCACAGACGCACAACGGAGATAATTCGTCAGGACGGATAATGAGTCTTCGTGCCCGTATTTATACTCAGAGGAATAATCAGACGCACTAAATAAGCTTGCCCAAGTTCGCCCAGTGGATAATTCTTCTCTTGTATAAAAACTGCCAATGTGGACGGTTTTGTCTCGTGACATAGTATAGTTTTTTTGGAAGAGGCTTCGAGTTGAACGTTCATTTAAGGTATTCCTTGGATATTCGAACTTGGGGCTGCTTCACCACTCATGAAGACAACTAAATGGTGTAAAAAATCCCTGCATCTAATTTTGTTGCTTTCAGCTGAAAAACACGCTTCGTCCATTCACATGTGAAAATATTTTTCAGTAACTAAAGATGAAAATTGTTAGGTATGCACGGCCAAGTAACATCCTCTACATACTGAAATATAACGTAAATTGCTGTGCAAGTTTTTTAACAAATGCTGCACTTTATTGTGTGGTCTTTATCAGCCTGAATCAGAAGCGACTTTTTGACAAGAGTATTTTAATGATAGACAATTCCTCTTCAAACACTTCCTGATGACACATATGGGAGTACCGCGATAAAACATTTATCTATTAACCCACTTCCCGTCTCTACAAATATTAAGGTCCCCTCTTTGTTAAGCCCCACTCCCTAATAAGCACCCCCCTTAGGCATCCGGCAATCTTGTAATATGCCACCCTGTTCCCTCCAAAATAAAATGTTTGTGTGAGTTTGAGGCAGCGCTTTAGGACAGTGAATTAGACTCGTGAAATTGTGACCTATTATACGACTGGACGTGCAATAATTTTGACATTAAAAGTTCAGGTTTTCATTAATGCAAGTCAGTAATTGGACTTGTTCAGGATCCAAATGTGAATGAGTTTCCTTTTCTTATAAGCTCCCATTCCAGAGTTTGGAGGATCCGAATTTAAATAAGCGCCCCTCCGCCCGGGGGATTAATACTTTCATGCTGATGCATAAATATGATGTTATAAACAATTAGAAAGTCAGTTAAAAATTTTAATAGCGGCACCAATTCTAGGTAAAAAGTAAATACCTTCAACTCATCTTCCAAAAAGTGTTTAATACCAAATTGGTTTTTAAAACTAAATACTTGCTTATCTCTGGGTCCATAAGAACTGAATTAGGAGGACGTTAAAACAACGCGAGAATAATTTTATTTATCTTAATTGGCTTTGACATGAAACGTAAGCACACTGACATGGTGTTTTTCATGCCCAAGCTGAATATTCTTATTTTTCTGCCGATTTTAGGCTGAAATATTCTTGTGAATGTTCATAAAACTACAGAGTATTTTGTATCATATGTATAGGACTAAAGGACCATTTTTTATCGTTTTGTTAGTTGACAGCTGGTTTTGTCAGTAGGACTAGTTTTTCAGTTTTGTTACCTGATAGCTGGATTTGTTAGAAAAAGGAAAGATTTTAGTATTATACTTTTCATGGTAAAGTAAAGTAAACTTAAAACATTATGTGATTCTATTGTATTTTATTTTCAAAGGGCAAAAATATGTTCGTAACAAAATTTCAGTCTTGAGCGTATTCTTAACTTCACCAACTCCTTATAAAGTTTAATCTTATAAAAAAGTGCTTTATTTTAAAACGTGCGCGGATCGGGCTTACTCGAAACTGGAGCAATGAGCAAAGGAACTATAAAATGCCCCCAAACACTTCTGTTTAAATTTAAAGTTGAGCAAACGGAGAAGCGGCCACTGACACCACAAGTTTCAAAATTTCGTTCAACCTGCGCTAAATTTGACGGCCAACTTCGAATTGCTTGATGGACCTGTACTGGCTTGAATGTATGGCTGGGCTCTAATTGGCTGGCTTTGACTTTGAACGATACAAATTTGTCTGACTTGCTTTGGTATTCGAAGAAGCTAACGGGTGGCCAACTTACATGATCCCGAGCAAGTTTAGGCGCAAGTTTAGACAGATGTAACTCCTTGGGCGCAAATTTAAAAGTCTTTGGCCGAATTTCGCCTAACTTAGCTTGCATCTGATCGCGGCCTGTAACTGATCTAATCTCGCTCGATATCGCTTCACAATCCAAGTTAAGCCAAAATTGGACCAATACCAAGCCTTTGCATTATTGATCGACACTGACTTCCGCCTCACTTTGACCAAGGTACTGCTATTTGAGTCATTTCAGAGAATGAAATTGTACTGACGGTAGCTTGAGTTAGAACAATCCGTGGTAAGGTTCCTTCATTTCTAGCGTAAAATAAAGTAAGGAAAAGCTAATGGACCTGTGTGAAATACTTGACCACTTAGACAACGACAATATATGAGTTCATTACTTAAAAGTAATCCACTTTCAGCAGCTCCAGTGTTGATAACAATACCTCCTTCTTTTAAGAAAAGTAATGTTCCTCTTTGATGCACGCATGGTTTCACAATGCTACCTCACTGATGGGCGGTAACTTGGGGTTATTTGTACTGTCATGTTTGACTATACTCATTGAATTTGTCCTCGATCTTGTGTTCATATCTCTGTTCAGCTTACTTAGTGTCCTTGGCCCAATGGATACCGGAACACTGTAAACAATATTTTCTACTTTTGAATTCCTCTTTTGTTCTGAATCTTGAAATGTTTTCTCTGCGTCATTATTTGAGTTTCTTTTTGTTATCTTAGAAACTTTACTTGGTTTAAAGTTAAGAGCAGAGTTGCCAAGTTTGGGCAAACCACAAATCCAGTTGTGAAATTCCGACTGGTTGGAAATGGACCGCTTTAAAATCTTTGGTATGTTGAGATCGGTACAAGTTATCTCAGGAAAATAGTCAAGGTTTCTTTCGATTCTAAGGTTTCGAAGTTTCTTATTCTGTTCTTTTTCTCCCACGTTTTGCTTTCGTGACTTGGCTTTCTTCGATAGCGACCTTTCACGTTGCTTCGCTTCTTTGGTAAACTTTTTCTTGTCTTTTATCAAGTCTACTAGCTCATTCTTGATTTCTCTTTCTTTGTGTTTGTAGTCGATGAATGTTTGGGTTCTTTCTCTGTCAAGGTCCTTGTTAACCTCATCAAGTCTTCTTTTGCCTTCTCTGAAGATAAGCAGAGCTTTATCATAAACATTTTGTCTTCCACCCTCAGATGTAGTTCGTGTTGAATGGATAGCTTGTCCATTCAGTCAGAATTACATTAATAGCCTTTAATGCTTTATAACATATGCCGAAACAGCCTGTGCAACTGTCTATGTGCAGAGGCTTAAACCGCTTAGAATCAGTTTTCGTTTGGTTAGTAAGAACAAACCTGTGGGCAATATATGATTGAAAGGCTGCCCTCTAAATGAATTAACATATATTTCATAAGCTCAACGAATAACTTCTTGTATCCATTTAGCTAAACTTGACTAAACCTGATTTTTATTGTGAAGCTAATTAAGCCTGACAGATTGTTCGAGTCGCTATGAACAAAGAAAGTTGCATATTTAGTTGGTTCTCATTGAGTCTGCTTCAATTGTTAAGTCTCCCTCTTTATATTTATAGTGAATATCTATCTATAAAGAATTAATCACAAACACGAAAAGAACAAAGGCTCCAAAATCAATTCAATTTCCATTCATGTCAGGTTATTCATAAGGAGTGTTCTGTTTCTTGTTCTTTCTTCTTTAAAAAAGTGCTTATTAAAAAGCGAAATATGTCGGTTAGAACTCGCTAAGCGGGCTTTATGAAATTAACCACTGATATTCCTGTAAAAATATCGTCAAACTGAAGTATTAATAGACGAATGAACAGTCCCGTCCAGAAGAAGCACAGCTTTTAAAGTATTGTTGTAGTTTAAAAGGAACACTATATAAAACTTAACTTTTACTTTTAATGAATGTTATCACCACCAGAGAGGTTGAATCCGATGTGCTGGGATGTAACCACGTGCACGTGGTTGCCTCTGTAACTCAAATAATTTGTCTCGCAGCATCTCAAATCGCTGCCAAATCGACTTCAAATGCCACAGAAATACAAAGAACGACAATATCATAATTATGCAAAGGTGACTGGTGCATTTTATTAAATTGTGGAGTAATACACAGCGTTTTTCATATTTCACATTTGATGACTTTGTGACAAATTCCATCCCACATTCAGAGCCGGAAAAGAATATTCTTGACTTTACATTCTTGAATCATTTTATAAGGGTTGGCTGGGTAAGCCCCCAATCAAAGGTGGGGTGGGTGGTGTTTTGATTTTGACAAAAAGTTTAGGAGCTCTTCTTAACATATCCAATTCTAGGTGTAGGGTTAAAGTTAGCCGCGACAGTGCGCAGACATGGGCACCTGATCTTCGTCAAGCGTAACAAACTGTTCAGGATATCAAACACTGCGCAATTAAAACAGAACTTATTTTACCCAAATTTGTCAGCTTTTACCATTAACAACGGCCTTGTTTTCCAAACATAAGTTATATGATACTCACTTGGCGAATTGAGGGTACTGCGAAAGAATTACGATTTGGAGAGAATTTGAAGTCCCTCAAATGACTTCCAAACCACTCCAAATGACAGCTACACAAGAATACTGAAGTAAATGGCGAACTTTAATGTTTTTCTTGGCACGTACTATATATGAAAAAATGAAATGTTCCAAATATTTGCCTAAAATTACGATGTGCAACCAAACACTAAAATAAACAAATGGTAGCTTGGGTCGCTTGTTTATTTAGATATTATGTTAATCACAGGCATCCATATTCACAACTAATCGTACAAGTGTACGGCAGGATCGAGCCACAGTCATTCGGATCCTTTATCAGGAAAATACAGTACTACTACACTCGGAAACTTTACGCCGCTGTGGAATAGACATTTTGTGTATTCTTGGCTTCACTGTGAGTGAGCCGTCTAAATTCTCAACTAAACAACATTTGGTACCGCCAACTGAACCCGAATTATCGTGTGGAAAAACATCGCGTGGTCGACGAAGCGACTGATAAACCCGGGTGTTCCACGATGTGCAAGAAGACGCACTTGGTGGTTCTGCTTGTGAATTCATATGCCCACGTATTGCATCATGCACGGGATTGGGGTTTAGTTGAGAAGGTTGGAAAACCAACTGTGATGAGGTTATAGAAGAAAAGCTGTTTCCATGGTAACTACTTTTTGTTGTAGAAGAAAAGTTGTTTCCATGGTAACTACTTTCTGTTTCTTTGCTATTGGTCCTTGTTGATAACAGAACATTCTGCTGACGTGATGATTCTTGGTGCCCCACCTTTATGTAACTCATTTTCCCTTCGCATTGACTAATTTTGGGTGCTACAAATTTTTTAGATTGTGCACTATTAAGTTCTTGTTTGTAGCTATAGCCCTCTAGCGTCTGGTAGGACTTGCTTTCGCGTTTTGTGATAGGAACATTATTTTTCAAAGTCATGTGATGAGACTCAAACCGTGATCGTCCAAACTGGTGGGTACTGAAGGGTTCATTGGTTGTAAGTTGCTGGCTTGTTTGATTCCTTTCCTTATTTGCAATTTCCCTTGCTATGTAAGGTGAACTAAATAATTCAGTGAAGTAATTCGTATTCCTACAAACACTCGCATGCACTGAGTGCTCATCAACTAAGCCAAACTCACTTGTAGCACCTACTTCAGGTAGCAGTGACACTCTTACATGTTGCTTACATCTTGTCATGGCGGTGTTTCTCAACCGTTGATTCTTATCTTTGTTTAAGCGCGTAACTTTTTTATCTTTCAGCTGACCCGCAACATATCGAGAACAGAGACTAAGAGGGCTTGATACGTTTGTTCGTCCTTCACTAATTCTGCTTCTTTTAAATCTGTTGTTTATTCTTTTGCTTTCATTCGTAGCTCCTGGACAATTGCATGATGTTTGACTTTTCCGAAAAAGTAAATTGTCAAACTGACTGTTCTGATTGGTCGGCTGTATAATTGAAGCCAACCGATCAACCTTTTTAAGAAACATCCGGGGATGATTGCCATAAAACGGGTTGTCGTTTTCGGTTTTTCTCATCTGCATAATTCTCAAGTTTGCCTGCTTCGCTTACTCTGTATTTGCAAACGGCACCGGCTTTAAATTACTGTTCTGTAGGAGAAGAAAACAAGAAAGGCAAAACAAAGTAACTAAAAACTTGCAGAAAGTGACACTACTACTCAGACTACTCAGTTGGTTAAGATTTTCGACATTTTATGTCGAGATTATGTTTCTTGTTGGCAGAATCATATCTCGTAGCTAAACCCATTTATAGAATTCGATCATCAATATGTAATTTAATCTTTAAAAGACTGACTCATATTGTACGATACTTCAATATTAAATTTATATTTCTTTTCACCGTTTTCATTTTACGTTTTTATAGTTATAAGAGTAAACTTTTAAAGAAACGAGGCTCAGGTTTGTCCAAATTTTAAGAGCAAGTTAAGAAACACATTTTAAAGCAACACAGCGAGCTTTGGCGAAAATTATCTGGATATTATGAAAAAGCACGTAAATCAGTTTTGCTCACGAAACGGTGCCGCAAAACTATAGCCATGGCTAAATTATTCGGCAAGCCAGTCTGGCTGCTCGCTCATTTCTCGATACTAAGGAAGAAGACGTCTCGTGGACTGGTCTCGGTTATTTGAAAAAACCGGAACTTTGTACTGCTAAACTCGTGTCAATTTTTAAAATGAATTGTTATGCTTTCCGTTTAGCTAACTCACATTAAATCCAACTTTTTTAAAAATGCGTTTTTTCATAAAAATACGTTGCCTGATTGTTACGTGTGCACTGTAGAAATTAACTCAAGACTTGTGTAGACTGATAAGTAAAACCAATTTGATTTGAGAAATGGTGAATTTGGACATTTCAGTAAATTTTAATGGATAATCTGTTAGCTTCAGGCCCTTCGGCATCAACTGAAACGGTTTTTAAGAATTTGATCCACCCTCGGATACCCAGAAGCGGTCGCTTTGCTCGGTGTCCGAGACAGGGTCTCCGAGGATGTATTGATTATGCTTTCTCGCATCTATTCTTCTGAAATGCTAATCTAACCAATAAGAAGAGATTATATCGCGAAGCGAAAGTTTGATAAAAGAGAAGAATTTCAGGTGAGTTTTAAACATTTTTTATGCATATAATTTGTCTTTCTGCAACAAGCCTTTCCACGGGAGGTCTTTGTCTATCCCCCTCCGCAGGCAACCCTTTTTTTCCCTTTCACCTCATCATCCTCTCCTCATTACGCTTCCATCCTTCACCCTCACAAACCATACATTACCCTTCATTAACCATCATTCGCCATATCCATATTATAAGTTTGCTTGCAGAGGAGGCTAGTCTTTGTCCAGACTAGTTTTAATTTTTTCAAGTCTATTTGCAAATTGAATACTTTATACTGTATCACACGTTGAGATAGAATCTCAAACGACAAATTGTCTACTTCAACTTGGCCAACAAATTTTATAAAACACAAGAAACATTTTTTATACTCACGGCGGATTGCACCAGAACCCTTGATAAGCTCACGTGAGTTTTCACTCAAAGTTCTGCAGTTTTGTCCCCTTTTTACTAACCACCTGGTGCGTGATGTACGTCAGTAAGTTCATTGGTTGGTAATAAGGTTTTCACCGAAATGACGTCAGCGATTTCATAACATTTCTGCTAAGTTGAGATCACGCAAAACATAAACACAACTTTTAAAGATTCTTTTCCCAAACCTCCCTTTTTACAAATTATCTTGATTTGCTTTTGCCTTTTCAAAGGGATAAGAAAGGGTGTAACATTTTTAAATAAAGCTCTGGCATAACCATTCAACATTCAAGTCTTGTATTGCCCGACTTATTGACTTTCTTCGGTCCCTTCTTTTCTCTTGAATATTCCTTAACAATGCTCTTAAAAATTAGACAACTTTGTTCAATTATTGCATTTCCAACTGAGGCCTCGTAACCGACACATGAACTTCCGCGGGCTTTAAACTATAATTGAAAAGCACACAAACCGTATGAAAACATCTTCTCTAAAAACATAAAAAGTGGAGAAAAAATGGTAGTCAGTTTTTTTTGTGTTGCGGCGATTATTATTGTGGCGGCCTAACAGCTTGAATTTAAAGAGTTCTCTACTACCACTTCAAACTATAGACTACAGGGGGCCGTTAGTAGACGATGTCATCTCAAGTTTTAACGATAAAGTCTACTGTTCGCTGTGACTTGTGTTATCACCGCGAACCGTTAGAGGTCCTCTCTTAGGAAAGTCTTTCTTTTTAAAAAAAAAACACTTACCTTTGTGATCGTAAGTCAACTCCTTATCAAAAAAATATGACACTGCCATCATGTTCTTTCTACGAGCCGAAGCCAAAGCATAATTTAATATGCCTCAGTTATTCAGTTATCTGTAGATGACCTGGCTATTTGAATGAATCAGTCCATCAGCTGGGAAGATAGGTAATACAGCGATTAATATCCCAGTTTCAATGTGCTTTCATATTATGTTGTTTGTGAACCTTTGTAAGGCATATTATTACTGACTGTCAGTTGACAGTTGACAAGTATTCAAATTTCTGTGAATTTAAATAGCTGGAGCAAAGTTTAATTAATCCTTCATGTTTAAAAACCACTCAGTTGGCGAGTGGAGGCAGCATTAATGAAACTATTGTTAAATTTCTATCTTATAGGCGTCATCAACTGACATTTCTATTAATTTTAAAAATCTCCTGTCCCGTTGCAAGGATTTGAAAAGATTTTTGAATTCTAAACTCATACAAATGTCATCAGAAGTCAAAGAATTTGTGAATTCATTTTCGAATAAGCATAATTAACTAAGATCTACTCCAGATAGCTTATCGCAGCTTTTCAAAAATTAAGATGAATACTTTTTCGGCAATTATATTTAAAAAAATGAAAGAGACTGAATTAAATATTTGTTGTGACTATGAAGAATTAATTCTGCCGTTGATCTTCACTAAAAAATAAAGACTCGAGATGCACCTGGAGCAAAGTCTTCATTGTTACATTTCGTTTCCTGACTAGAAGTACAATCAAGATAGAGTGGCAGCTTGAGGAAACATAAGCAGTGTCTCTTATTGGCATGTTTTATTTCACACACAAACAATGTCACTCGGTAATTTCTGAATTAGAACCCCATAGGAGACATAGGCAAAGGAAGGTCAAGAACCACAGAGTTTCAGAGTTTTATTATCATTAGTAGTATTATTAGAATTACAGTTTATATTATTCCACTGGCCTGGAAATAGTTAAATAAACTAATCTAGGCAGGCCAGCGGTAAGTCTACTTACAAAAATTTGTATGGAAGAAGGAAGAATACATATAATATATATACAATAAATACAAAATATATATAGAAAAACCTGGTAAAGATCGACAGATCAAGAACTTAAAGGCACTGGAAGATCCTGGAAAGCATTACTGAAAAGCTGACCAGAAACAGAACGAGGTGGAGCGCTGTTGTGCGTGAGCTATGCGCCACGTGGTATATGCATCTGATGATGATGATGACAGCAAGAACGCGCGTAAGTTATGGCGGGAAACTATGAGGGTGAGCAAACGTGAGTTTAGGCGGCAAAATGTTGCGCGCGGCTCTTGGCCTTTACTAAAGGAATAAAACAGTGTCGCGTGTGGCTCTATACAAGAATAGAACACGGAGTGACGTAGCAGGACACGAGAAAAGTGTTGAGAGAAAACGAGGCGAAGACGAGTTTTCTCTCTGCTTTTCGAGTG
>JANRMR010017234.1:0-15327 GCA_025434825.1 Bergia sp. 'catenularis' | reverse complement strand
GGCCTCGCAGACCCTCCTTACAGTTGCAGCATCTACGCCTATGCAATGTTTTCTCACAACAACATATTTATTTCCACCTTTTTGTATATAGGGTAAAAAAATCCAGCAAGTTATAATACACATGATGCAGTGGTTAGGCACCCTAAATAACCGTAGAAGCTAATCTAGTTGGGTGCCTATTATATTTCAATACACATGATGCAGTGGTTGGGCACCCTAAATAACCGTACAAGCTAATCTGGTTGGGTGCCCATTTTATTTCGAATTAATATGTTTTAGTCAAAGAAGGAATACATAGCGAAATAAAGTACGTACAAATACACACAAATATTCAACTCATAATTGTTAAATAAGTACAAAAAATACAAATTGTTTGCTTGCACAAACAACAGCTTACTGCTTTTATTTAGATTGAAACTATGAAAATTGGAAGAGTCAATTGACGAATGTTTAATTGTACGACTAGGCTCAATCGATGGAATATCATAACAGCTCAATTTTAACAGTTTATCTATAACTCGGTGTACAAAAATAACGTCAGTTGAACTCATTAACCTATTATTTTGCAAAAAAAAACATAATAAATATCAGCTGATTTAATTACGAACTAAAATTGAAAATTACCAGAAAATGGGGCAAACTGTCGGCACCCACTGTTTCCAGATAGCAAGGCTGCTGGACAAGTTATACCTGAAACGGCTCCAATTTTACCTTTTAGCTTCATTAGGTGTTAAACTGAGATCTAGCCGATGCTGTTGATAAGATCGACCGTATATGCGGACGCGTCAAGGAACATTGCGTGTTTATTGTGACGGGAAAATAGCCCGAGGGTTTGTTTTACTACGAATATTCAACACCTGCTAAGCTTAACCGTTTACACATGCGCAGTATTCAGACAACTTGCTATAGTTTGTAAGCCACACGTATAAACAACGCCGTTTCAGTGAACACAAGATCAGACTAAAGCGGGTGGTTGTCACGATTGAGGTGGTAGCTACAAATTAGAGAATCTGACAATCGCCGATATCCAAACACCTCCGATCAACTGTATGAGAAAGACCTAAAGGAAAGAGAAGACAAATAGTGCAAAAACTTGATTAGCATAAATTGATTAGGAGTTAAATCAAAGCCATGGGTTACGGACTCAATCAATTCGTCGCTCACGTGGATCCGAATCTGATTTGTGGAATCTGTGCCGGGGTGTTAGAAAGTCCTGTGATAACGCCTTGCGGTCATTCCTTCTGCCAAGATTGTCTTGAAATATGGCTGGGACGAAACAAGGAATCACATCCCTGCCCTGCTTGCCGCACCGAAGTTGGTGAAATTACACCGGTATTGGCACTGCGAGGAATTATTGATGGGCTCTTTGTGAAATGCGAAAACGAAGAAAATGGCTGTAAAATGGTTTTAAAGTTAGAGAACTTGGAAGGACACCTCAAAAGTTGTGACTATACCACAGTAGCGTGCAGTGGTTGTGGCAAAAATGTTACTCGATGTGAGCTTGCAAATCATCATGAACTGTGTGAAGCTATTATCAAACACACTGCCAAAAAGTTGGCACAAGTCAGACAAGAAAGCTTGACAATTGAGGACTTGACAAAGCAGTTAGCGACTCTGGAACTGGATCTTAAGAAGACTAAAAACGCATTAAAAAATTCTGAAAGTGCCGTGCTAAGAGTTGAGCGGGAACTCAGTGATATGCGTCACCAAATAAACTTGCATTCGGGAGAAGAACAGGAATTTGACGCGGATTGGGATCCTGAATATAGCTATGGATATTCGCCTCTGAGCATATCACAACTGGCAAGCTTGGTGTCACGATATTTACTAAATAAACCGTATTACGTTGACCGCAACTTGGTGTATGCTTCAATCAAGCGCAGCTATGATTATTATCACAACTTTGCGGGGTACTCTCAGGATGTACATATGCTTTTGGCGGCTGCATACGCTAGCAACTGGTTCACAGAGCACCAGCGACGGAACTTTGACTACTGGTTGGAAAACATTGCACGTCAGAGGTTTCTACGTTGAAATAAAAACACGATATTGGAACAACAAGCACGCAACATCAGCACAAAAGATTGAGCATTCCTTTTAAATTCCTTTCCCTTAATTATGTAAAAAAACATGAATAAAACGGGCGGCTAAATAAGAACTGGGCAGCTGCCCTTCATAGTTTCTTGCAGATAACTTGAAAGTTGTTTACGTATTCTTGTGAGATGCACAAGAAATTTTGATCTAGTTCTAAA
Source organism: Bergia sp. 'catenularis' (assembly GCA_025434825.1). Lineage (NCBI taxonomy): Eukaryota > Metazoa > Cnidaria > Anthozoa > Zoantharia > Parazoanthidae > Bergia > Bergia sp. 'catenularis'. The sequence continues at coordinate 13,075 of JANRMR010017234.1, read as the reverse complement.
TTGTCCGTTATATTTTGTTAAAAAATAACGAAAATGTTTAAATATCTGTAGGTTCTTGAAAGATCGCGCGACATGCTAATACGAAAAACCACAGTTCTAAAAAAGGTCTTTGTTTTTAAGCGAGTGAATCTTTTGTTTACTTTATCGCTCTGTAGACATTCATTCTTTTATAGCGCAGATATGGTGACAGGCTCAAATAATTTTACACTGACAACAAGTATTTCAGAATGAGTAAGAATCTCTTTTCGCCACAGACACGCAAAACAAAACGGGGGGCTTAAAGAAACAAGGAAATTGACACTCACTTGGATCAAAGCGTTGTTTTAGATTAAGTGTTTTGTGAACATTCTTTGTTTTTGTTCAAAACTGAAACATCTGTCTTTTCAAAGAACAATAATAAAAAAAGAGACAAAGAAATTATTTCTTAAATTTTGATATCAAAGTCCCTGATGAAGAAACAATGAAAGACTTATATATAAATTAAACTAAGAGGCATCGAAAGATAATTGTCCCAACTTTACTGATAAGCAAAACTGAATCTGGAGTGTTTTACAAGTTTTAAACATTAAGGCCGTTAAATAAAAATGTAAATCAAATTAACACAAATAAATTTAGCCAAACCTATATGTAGATTTATAGATATCAAAATTAGGCCTAGATATTTATGTAAGCGAATAAATACAGAACGAATATGAAGTGCAGTTAAAAAAGGTTCAGTGACACTGACTTGAAATTGTTAAAAGTTAAAATAAAACCTTTCACCGTTTACTGATGCTAAACAGACTTGTAAAGGCGTTCTGCTTTTTAAAAATGTACGGCTGAAAGATAATGAAGACAATAAATATTTGTGTTCACCCAAGTTGTGTATGGTAGAAATTGCTACTAAATTTCATGATTTATTTTGCGTACGTGTGGACTCACCTGAGGTTAAATGCTAGTACTATACATTTAAAAAAGCATTAAACGAATCTTACTTCCAGCAAATATCTCACCGAACCCTAATTTTTTGTCTTGTTGTACATACCTGTTTTGATAGATGCATTGTACAAGTCGTTATGTCGTTTAATGACACTTGCAAATGGGAATCTTTACCAATGGGTATACTGTTTGTATATGGAATTCTTTGAATTCAGAAATTCGGAATGCTGCTAACATTTCTCTCTTTAAGTTTAAATTAAAATCGCTTCTTCTGAATTGATTATCTTTCTTTGACTGAGCTGCTTTTGCACCTTGCTGTTGTACTGCCCCTATATTTGTTGCTTTGGTGTGCTTGTTCTGCTTATATATATATTTTTAAAAAAACCCAAAACTCAAAACTGTGATATATCTGTACGTCAAAAAAAATTTATCTAATTCAAGTAGTTGAGGGGGCCATAGTCCAAATCAGCCTCCTCGCCTGCTGTTTTCATGTATGTATTTGACTGCCTTTGTATGTAGTACACCAATTTATTTTAAAATTTATTAATTTATTGTAAAATATGAAACACAGGCAAATAATAAACTGAAATAAACTAAACTGGAATATTATATATTTGACTGCTTTATCTTCACTAGGTCTAAAGTTCACATTGATTGTCTCATAAAATTCAAATGTTTCTGCAAAACATCTGCCTCGATCAGATGACGAGTCTTTAGATAGATTTTCCTACCATGCATGCGCGCTGAGCGTGGTTTACTAAAGAGTTACTTAATTGCAAAATATTGGGTGTAACTTTCAAGAAAACTCAGTTGTAAATCTTTTGATCCTAATGTGAGTTACTCGACGTTAAATCTATCTTACGTGTTTACGTTAAACTTATTTATCTATTTATCAGTTTACTTACTTACCTACTAGCTTACTCACTTACTTAGTTTTAAAATAACCTACTTACTTACTTATTTACTTGCTTACTTAACTACCTAATTACTTACTTGTTTACCGTTACTCACTCACTTACTTATACCTACCTTTTTATACTAACATACTTACGTACCTACCTTTCCACTTAGGCTTTCTTTCTTATCTACTTAGTTACTTTTATATACTAAGTTACTAATCCCTTACCTGCTAACTTGGTTACTAACTTAGTTTAACTTACTTACTTACTTATTCACTTACTTACTGACTGACTGACTTACTTACTTACTTACTTACTCACTCACTTGCTTACTTACTTACTCACTCACTTACTTACTCACTCACTCACTTACTTACTAACTTACTTACTTACTTACTCACTCACTCACTCACTCACTCACTTACTCACTCACTTACTTACTCACTCACTCACTCACTCACTTACTTACAAACTTACTTACTTACTCACTTACTTACTTACTCACTCACTCACTTACTCACTCACTTACTTACTTACTCACTCACTCACTCACTTACTCACTCACTTACTTACTTACTCACTCACTCACTCACTTACTTACTAACTTACTTACTCACTCACTCACTCACTCACTCACTCACTCACTCACTAACTTACTTACTTACTTGCTTACATGTACAAGTAAGTTTTATTTTGTGGACGTTTGTTCCATCACTGCTCTATGGTGCGTCTAGTGATGGTTCACACAGTTCGATCAAAACCCCTAAACCGTAAAATATTGTATTATAACACATGTATATTTTGACGAAAACGGTAGCATATTTGTCGAACTGAAAATTTAATGATCGAACCCCCGGGATCAGATTGCTTCGGCAACTTCCAAAACACATTCTGGCAATGTATGCGTAGTTACTCTAGCTCGGTTGAAGTGGTATTTGTTCATTTAACACGGCAATATTAATAACACCAACTTTTTACACTTGCGGGTAGGAAACTCAGTGAGTGGCTGATGACTTGTGTTTTGCATGGCTAGTTTGTGTTTTTCAGCATCTGCACTAAGTTTTTCTTTGCCTTTCGGTTGAAAATGTTTTCAAAATATGGTTCTGCACAGCATCCGCTCTAGCTGGGAAGGTTAACAATTGGGTAACAATCTGAAGCACGTGCACGCTGTGTTTTTCACAAACGATGTTTCCAAATACCGCACTGTTGCATGGATGAAACAACAACATTGCGTGAGAAAATCCTCAGTTTACAAATCTTTAGCCTTACCTTTCTGCCAGCGATAATGGTCGTAAATAAATTCTCCACTAGATCTTGCGTGGTGATCTAAGCCATTGGAAAAACGCGAGCTGAGCAACTAAACGGGTGAGTTTTATCTTTCCCACGTTCCACATTGGAGCCTAGCTGTTCAGATGTTCCTGATGAATTTACGTGCGAAAGAGGATAAAAAATACAACAAGATAGGTATAATTATGCATCTTTAGTGTACGCATTCACTTAGCTTATCAGGGCCGACGGAATAGGGAGAGTATAAAAAACAATGTTTTATTTGAAAATCTTATTTTGCCCAATCTAAATTCTTCGACTCCATCTCTATAAAAAAAAAACAACTGAAAAATGGTCCGCCCCAACTTAAAAATGCTTCCGACGATTCTACTTGTGAATGACTTGTTTGCATAACTGAAGCAGTGAGTTGTGCTCCGCCATTAGATCTATGTGAACTATGTCAGTTAAAAACAGGTCTCCGTTCCGACTTTTTGAAAAGGCTGAAAACCTATCTTTTCAAAAAGCACTTTACTTTAGTATTTAATTTAATTTTGTTTTGTTTCTGTATTAAGTTTTTCTACTGCCTTAGCTTGTTAAGCACTTTTGAACGTTAATTGTAAAAAGCGCTATATAAATTTCTTATATTATTATTATTATTATTATTATGTTCTGAATTGACCTGACACGAATAAGGATGAGAGAAAATGTGGCTACGATTGAACTGTGTGTAAATTTTTGGGATCTGGATTTCACTTCTCTCATCCACTTCTCCCCTTAAACTCCATGTTAACTTATTCCCCCAAACATTCCAGACTTCAATAACAGCAGCACTGATGCTCTCTATAGCTAGTCTTTCAGTACTTCTGTTATCTCAATTTATATACATGCAGTGCTAATAACAAGCATGTGGCTGTTCGTGTAATTTCAGCACATCTAATCATTCAAAGTTTCCAACGAATTTGACCAGTTTGTCGGAGTTAAAGAACTGATGTTCTATCACAATCACAGGGAACCCAACTCTAGAAAAAAAAAATGATGAAAATTACTTTAAACAATAGTCCACAACAGGTAAAAGCTCGAGCAAATAAACAGACACAAAAAAGATCGAGTGACTTGTAATTTCTCTGGTATCTCCATTTGGTCATGCATGCGAGACAGTTGACGAAGGGGACGGGGTGGTCACATTTTTCTCGCAAGACCGCGCTCACCGCCAAGTGGAGAAATTGGGAGAAGTCAAAAGTCGCTCGAGTATTCCTGTCTGTCTCCTGAAGTTTTGGATCCTTTTGGAACATCTTGTATATCATCTTCTATCACGTTTACACTGGCGAGAATACATACATTGCACTGAACTCTTTAAGTCTTATAGGAAATAAGACGACGGCAACGAATATATCGATACATTTAAATTAGAATTTGGCTTGTATAGCCGCCTACTAATATTATAATAACCGGATATTTTGGCAGAGCTTCATAGTTCTTAAATCTGGGGCAATTTCAGCCTTAATGTTCTTACATTTCCCTTACTTTCCAAGACCAGTTAAACGAAATTATAATTATTAAACCCCCTTCCCACCATCAAAGAGAAAAAAGGGTAAAAAGAGGATCCTGAAAAGGTAAAATGGGAACTGCTGGGATTGGCCTGTTTTCCCTGGGAAAATGGGATTTAGATCACTAAGAATGGGAGAAAGACCCAAAATGGGAATGGGATACACGTTTTGTAAGCCTACCAGAGTGGGATTTGGAAAAAATTGGGCTGGCTGAAATTGGATTGGTAACCCTCCTTCAGGACCCTCTAAAAAATTTGTTTATGAGAAACCATGAACAAAATGTCGAACCATCTCAACACTGTAATCACCAATTATGCTTCTCAATAGACAGTTTAAACTAATAACTACTCCTAGAACAAGTCGACTGCTGTCATTTTGGCGTGTTTAAAAGCAACAAGTTTGTCTCGGCTTGGTTTTCTGTGTTAGATACAGACGGGCAACAGAGTCTCTTTGATAGCGAGAGTTCCTTGATTAGCGACAGTAAACAACTAGCTGTTAGTAAACACAAGCGTCCACACGTCTTTGGAAATGATTTTTGTCTTTGTTTTTCTTTTTGACATTAGGCGCTAAAAAGCTTCTCAAATGCCAAAAGAATGAGCCTTTATTTGTGCTTCGTCTAATCCCCAATCCTATCAACAATAAGTTCAGGGCCGTAAGAAATATATCTGTGCCAGCAAGTCAATATAATGTCTATAACTAAAATACGTAAAAAGTCATGATCGTTTTTGTGGTCCAGTTGAGCAGCATTTCACACCACAAATACCTGTTAAAAGTAAAAGAAAAAAAAACTCTTTCAAAAGCAATTATCTCCGCGTCAAATGCTTTTCTATTAGATTTGCAAATCTTATTATGTGATTTCATCAAAAGGGGCAATTAGTCATGAAGGAGAAGAAAAAACAATTTCAAAATTAGTACTCAACTATTGTTATGATAACAAAGACCTGATTGGTTTCTCTAATTCATTGATTGGCGAAAAGGACTAATGGAAGGAGGAGAACTATTCATTCAATTCTATCTCAAACAATTGTGACTTCAAATTTACAAAATTAGTAGAAACCTGTGCTCCTTGCAAGTTGGTTGTTTGGAGTGGTTTCATTCTCGTCGGGTGCCCAGAGCACGCGCGAGCAATCTGACATAGGAAGCAACTGCTTCAGGTGAGTTCAATTCGACTAAAACACAAATCGGTAGAATTTCAGCAGTGGAAAAGCTTCTTAATTGACGAATCTAAAACGTACAAACAAGACTGTAGAAATTAGCTGGACAAAATCCAACGCGGGGGCAGGTTAGAGCCGGTACCGCGTTGAACCTATAATTGGCAATTAGATTGAAAGTTTAAAGATTGCATTGATTTGTTCAACGTGGGTCTTGTTGGGATAAGTGAGTGATAGTTTAATTGTGATAAATTTTAAGCCTTTATAAACAATTCTAAGACCAGTTTCGAATGTAAATTATCTGCATTTCTCGCTGTCAAAGATGTCATTTACTATACAAGCATAATTTGAGGATTTTGTTGCACTTTCTGAATGCAAAAACTGGTTCATGGCGCGATATTCGTTGGTTCCTTCGGAGATTACAGTCGCTGTATTATGGCTGTTCATTCTATGAAGTTTTATTTGTTTGTTTATGAATGAAGCTGCAAATATGAAATTACAAGCCCCATTTCCGCATGTCCCGTCCTCAAACTTTATTTGCTGACCAAAGTTAAGTTTTGAACATATGGTCGCAAAGTGGTGTTGAACTTGCGGCCTGTAGTATGTGGTAGACAAGCTATCGTCTTATTTTCAGCTCAAAATAAAATGACTAGCTGTGGCTGACGGCGTCATAACCGCCATGTTGGTTTACCTTCAACAATAGATAATTACCGTCTTTTGTTTTGTACACCAACATGTCAGCCTCGTGCTTTGTCTTTTTTTTCTCGTGGGATTGATCATGTTTCCATGTAAACGCTCCAAATTGGTCGGCTGCAGATGATGCACTCGTGAAGGATGATGAGCAGATGACACGCGCTTGTATTCCAGCCGACGAATTGCCGTTTCTTCCTCGGAAAAAATGCCTCTCAAATTAAGCAAAGGATTACAGCAGGTTTCGACCTGACCTTGTATACATCTAAATCTATATCTTTATTATCATCACGTGGATAAGTTAACATTGGATAAGTTAACACTCATATAAACTTAATAAACATAAATTAAAACTAAAAAAACGTTAACAGAAATAAAAAAATAGGGAAAGAAAATATATTGAAGTCAAATGTGGTAACTGAAGTGCTGTAGACATATCCCAGGCCTGTCCCAATTAATTCCTTCTGAGCGATAGCCGTAAAAACTAAACTGGCCCACACAAGGGGAGAGAAAAAAAAGTCTCTATGGGATTCGAACCCACGACCTCCGGAACAGATCACCATTGCTCTACCAACTGACGGCTACACTGAGGCCAGGTTGAAGCTAGCCATGAATAGTTTAGGTAAAAAATAGTCAATTACAGAAATTGCATGTACTGAGTTTAGGTAATTTGACTTGTAATTGTCATTGGCCGTATTTGCCTAGAAGTACGTATAATTAGTCTGAGACGAATTATTCGACTGGCCTAGGTAAATACGAGACACATCAAATGGATTTTTTTTACCTGTAACACATCCAAGCGGTTGCAAAGTTTGTTTGCTTGGTTACAAAGCTCCCGTTTAATTCGTCTGTTCAGTGCGTCTCGGGTTTACCCGTTTAAACGATGCACTAAACAGGCGAATTAAACAGCACGAAACTTTAGTTTGTTTGATGCAGATTTCCATATTTATCTAGAAGAATTATTCGTCTCAGACGAATCATTCGTCTTTCTAGGTAAATACGACCAAAAATTATTGGCCGAATAATTCGACTGGGTAAACCCGAGACGCACTAAACAGACGAATTAAACGGAAGCTTTATGACAAAGCAAACAAACTTTGTAATCGCTTGGATGTGCTTTCAACAACGAGAACAGAAAAAAAACCGTTTGATGCGTCTCGTATTTAGTCAAACTCACTTAAATTATGCTATTTGATGCGTTTTGTATTTACCTAGGGGCTAGTCAAATAATTATTCTCAGACAAATTATTCGTCCTTCTAGGTAAATACGGCCAATAATAACTTAGATAAACTTTGTAAAGTATAGCAAGTTAGAATTTTGATCTAAGATAGATCTGCACTCAGTTACTGTTCTAATTACATATTTTCGCCGGTGAATATTTAAGTTGTTGTTATATTTTTGTCTCTTTGTACTCTTGTGGTTACGTCAGTCTCTTAGGGACAGTATCTATCCTAAGCTTTTTACTTGGTCAAAATCATCTGTAAAACCACATAACACGGCTCTGGTTTTTTAAGAATTAAATATCATCATGCTTCATAAATCGGGTCCACAGCCAGGTTCAAAGTTTTGATCTCTTTCCCAAGACTGGGGAAGGACAAGTTATTATGACCGAGGAAACTTCAATCACATGTATTCCCTAGCGTAACACTATCTTCATACTGTGGTTTGATCACACAAATCTCGTATCTCTTACTTTTCCTACAAGCTTAAAAGCAAAAATGGTAAAATTTCCCCGTATCATTATCGTATAAAACATCAGAAATTTTGGATTTTTATTTTAAAAAAATTGTTCTTGTCCTTCAAAAATTATTTGCAGTTTTCTTTCTGTTTCTCGTTAGTCACAATTTTAAAAAAAATTAGTTTGAAGAAAACTTTCAGCCAAGTTAAGTAGCAGAAATCAGTAACTGACTTGATGGAAAACTTATGTTTTTGCTTATTTTTCTTTCCGTGTATGTTTTTTATGCAGTAGAAGAATAATTTTCGTGCAATTTTTTTTAGTAATCTTTCGGTTGCATTTTTTTTACATCTTCCCTTGGTTTTCCCATACTTTTTTTTATGATTTCGAGACGTGAAAAAGTTTTTGTTTGCCTGGATCGATTGTGCTATTTTTTGTACAAATTTTCCCACTACCCCTACCCCCCCCCCCCCTCCCCCATCCTTACGTTATCAAACAGTACGCCCCTCATTACGCTTGTTGTTCTCTTGCAGTGCATGCAGCTCGTAACTTGCCATAAGCTCTAGAAGGACAACACTGGCAATGTCTTTGGATCTCAACACAGAGGCGCTTCACATCGCGCAAGAAATGAAACGTCTCCAAAGCAAGTCAAACAATAGTATCTCTGATGAACTAGACAATTCTCCGGATGAAGAAGATGTATTTGGTTCATCTGCAAGTTCTTTGGACTCTGCTTTCAGTGCCAGCGTGCAGAAATTTTCCACAAATTACGCACAACGCGGGACTCTAAGTGCACATACTCAGCGACCTATACCAGTGAGAATGAGCCAATCACAGCCTGTCCTGTGTGTCTCTTCCGCACTCCCTAACGGTATGTTTTGGCGGCTATTAAACACGACAGACTGGGAACTAACAGTATAGTTTGACGTCAAAACTTGTAATTTATTCTTGGGTTGCATACGACTCCATTTTGTACATTTTGTATATTTACATTTATAGCTCTGTAATTCAGCTTACATAGCTCTCTCTCTCTCTCTCTCTCTCTCTCTCTCTCTCTCTCTCTCTCTCTCTCTCTCTCTCTATCTCTACATATATATATATGTATCTGTCTGTCTGTCTATCTATCTATCTATTTATGAAGAAACTTAAAGAGCCAGTGCTTCATGGTAGCATTGTGCAATCTTTCCATTTCTTAGCAAAAGATGTTAAAGAACTTTGCTTCAAATAATTCAAGCACGATTCTGCCTTTAATGTCGAAAATATGGTACGGATGGTTTAATTTCGATGACGATTGAAACGGATTAGAGTTACGATTGCTGAAGCAAATTTAATGTTGGTCCGGGTAGGATAAATTATTAACGAACATAATGTAACGCCAAAATACGACGATCCTTTACAACTCTTTTTGTTAATAGAGTCTCTTTGTCAAATTAAAACGCCTTCATCAACATAATTTTGGTAAACATGTTTTGGTTAGGTAGATCAGTGAAAGTTAGTTTAATTTGAATAAATATTAGAAGACTAATTTCTAGGATACCTCTAGTGGATTTTTCCGTGTCGGCGAGTAATACAAAGAAGCAGGCGTAGCTCAGCTGGTTAGTGCGCGGCCTTCGGAGCTGGAGGTCTCCAGTTCGATTCTCGGTGACTCCAACGTCTGCTTCGACTTTCCTCCGATCCGTGTAGCTGTAGCTTTAAATGACCGTAAAACCGAACACTGACAGAGGGAGGGGGGTAAAGTGCACACCGGGGGCCACAAGTCTATCAGTTACAACAATTACTGTTACGTATTACCCTCGTTAAAGAAAGTCGCTTTACCTTTACCTTTTACATGTGGTTCGATCAGGAACTGTTGGTAATGCTATGGTGCGATTTTCGTCGCGCGAGGCTGTTTCAGAAGGTTGACGTATCGGGCGTTGTTTATATCTATTAATTCCTTTAATTTGGATTTGCAGCACAACAAGTCAGACGCAGGGGCGTAGCCAGGGGGAGGTTCCTGGGTGTCCGTCTTCAACTTGAAGTAGCTCATAGGAAAATTAATATCCTGATCCAGACCCCCAAAGACCCCACCCTACTTCTGATAGCTCCAGGCTACACCCCCGAGCCCCGCAATGGTGAATTCGCTTTGCCATCAATTTTGCAAGATTAGCAGCCAGCTATACTGGTATACCAAAGTAATATACCAACATGTCCGCCGTAAACATGTTCTTCTCTTTATGCTTGGTGCTCCATATCTCGCTTCACAAATTGCGATCCTCGCTAAAACGTCGCTAGGCTGTGAGTTTGTTCAAACGTTTTATTTTCCCTGTATAGTTAAAACAATTTTAATATTTCTGTGGCTTCAACACAATACAAAAGATCATTTTTAAGGTAACATGATTACTATAAAGAAAAACGTAACCATTATCGGAAAAGAGAAAAATAACGGGAAGTGATTCGCAGGTAAATGCTTGTGTATCGATTCAGACTCTTCTCTACTGCCCCCCCCCCTCCCCCCCCATCAACTAAAATATGGCATAATTTCTTTTTCGTCGGACTTCCCCCTACCTGCATACTAAAAACGTATTCCAAGACCACAAGAGTATCAGCAACGGTTTCTCAACATACGCTCGTGATTCAATAGAAAAATTTGTGCTGTATAGACTGAATGTCAATTTACCATAACTATTTTCTATGAGTATACACAGTCAACGAGGCGAAGCCGAGACTGTCACTCTTACAAAACAATAGCGCGTGTTTTAATTGTTTTTTGTAGAAATTTACCGTTGTCTGTTTACAAAAAAATCCCTAAATGTCTGTTATATCTATCAATTTACATCTTTGTAAACTTAAACTGTTGTGACTCGTGCATGCGAAAATGCATTGATGCGTATCATTGTCTAACAGCGCGTATATAACGGTGAGAGAACTAATCAGATTGAGGGGTTTGCAATAGAACACGATATATTTACACTAAAATTAATTATTTAAGTTAATGCAAAAATTGCATTTTAATTAGTTCCATTACTCACTTGCACCGTCTAACATCATCATTATTCATATCCCTAGTGTTGAAAACATTTAAAATGGTTACACCTCGCTAGCAATTCAATTTTGAGACACACCTTTCACAGAAATCATTTTTATGATTTATAAGAAATCGGTTTCTTGGTTTGTGGTCTTATTAATTAACCGTACACCTTTATGATTGGCAGGAAACGGATTACGATGTAACGAATCACTAGACGAAAAAGTCGAAGCGTTAGAGGGAAAAGTTTCCAATCAAAGCTGTGAAATTCTCCTTTTAAAAGCGGCACTAGCTGACGTTCTGAGACGCCTAAGCCTTGTGGAAGAGACTTCGAAACGACAAAAAGGTAAGGCATAAAATTGCCAGTATATTTTGAAAGCTGAGTGAACATACACTGTAAACTTCTGAATATAAGACCAACACCGTAACGTCAACTTCCGAATTTTCTGAACGGCTTATAGTCGGAATGCTTTTAATTGGAAGGAATTTTGCGTTTCAAAATTTGTTGGGCCAACAACCGGATAGAGTTCTGCATCTCAAAATCTTCATAAAAGACTCTGAAATACAAGCAATAATCCTTTTAACCGTATTTGAACATAAAAAACAGCTACAAAGTTACATTAGTTTACGTCTATTTCACGACTAAAAAAACACTGGCTATATAATGATAATGATAATGATGACAATAATGATGATGATGATGTTGATTATGTTGATGATGATGATGATAATGATGATAATGATGATGATGATAATGATGACGATGATGGTAATGATGATGATGATAATGGTAATGATGATAATTATTATTATTATTATGATGATGATGATGATAGTGACACTTTATTTATAGAGGATATAAACAGGTAAAGTTCACAACTTGTTTCCAATCTGGTCCTCTGAATCACCCAATTGAAGAAAAATGGAATTTGAGTTATTGACTTATCAATCATGAGTTGAACCAAAATATTAAAACGATTTAACTTTGTCGTTGTTATTCTGATCAAATAGGATAAGAAAATGGCTATAGATGTCCACGATATCCTTACTAATTGAAACTGAAGACACTTATTTGACTCAAACTTCTCTTCTAGGCCGCATGATTCCTGCCACACCCACATCTCAATCCACGGTGCTTGCGTCCCGACCACAGAGTCAGTCTCGGCTGCCAACACGAAGCAAATCTCCCTCCGACACATCAAGATCACTGCCTGTACCAGATACGGAACAAAGCTCATTCCGACGCCCGTTACGGTCAAATCTTGATAGCTTCTCCTCGTTACCCAGCCCACGCAAAGATGGTTTGGAAATCCCTAAGATAAACTGCGACAGGCCAATCTCTCCGACAAACTTAGATCGAACAAGCAAGTTTACTGAGCCAGATGGGGTAGGTGTATGTGGATCGTATATATGAAAGTGTTGCTCAGCCTCCTTCGGTCAGGTTGTCTGTTACTACGAGATTCGACCTGAAACATGCATTAAAACAGCCGTTCGAACAGAGGAAATGTTTACTTGCTTGTTGAGTTTTGAACACCTTCCCTTGGACTGGAGAAGACTGGGATTGTTAGATACAATCCTTACGGTGGCCCACAAGGGACATGCTGCAAATTAAAATTAGTTGCAGCAAATTAAAATTAGTTTGCAGCAAATTAAAATTAGTTGTAGCAAATTAAAACTAATTGCCGCAAATTAATGCTATAGTTGCTGTAAATTATAAATAGTTGCTTCAAATTAAAAATAGTTGCTGTGCTGTAAATTAACCAATATAATTTGCTGAAAATTTAAAAGTAGTTGCTGCAAACATTAAAAAATAGTTGCTGCAAATTTTAAAAAGGTAGTTGTTGCAAATATATAGTGAAAACACATGCGTGCGCATTGTGGCCGAAGAGGACTGGATCTAGCCGATCCCTGCCAACCAGGCCTC
>JANRMR010017123.1:0-11954 GCA_025434825.1 Bergia sp. 'catenularis' | reverse complement strand
AAATCCACTGGCACTTTGAATGTTCTACTGTTTTCGTTTTTAATTTTGATATTGTTGTACACGATTATTAAATTTGGTATTATTTCAATCGTCCACATTCCATACTTTTTATTTTCACTGCGATTCCGTACCACCGTAAAATGCTGTTCGTTGAATTTTTCCTTGAAATGTACAAACAGCAGACGTTCGAACAGGTGAAACGTACAACATAACCTGCAAGCTGCGAAGTTTATTTGTTGCTGCACGGAGGTTTTTGTTTGTGGAGATCTATTTTACCAAAGTACGCATTGTTAATATTACTTGAGCCGTTGACTTCTATTGTTTAGGCGTTTCCTGAGAGGATGAGAAAATCCGGGTTTCACAAATATTGACTATTGTTTTGCAAGTGAAGGCCCCGTCAATTTGAATTTGTCACAGCCACAGAAAGTTTGCTTTGATTTATTTGTGTGGTGGTTTGTTCCTTGACACAAGCACACAAATTAACGACATAATGAAATGTGTGTTACACCACGTGGCATTAACTAGTGGCTCTTATTTTGTATCTGGGAGAATCCGGTGTGTTGATCAAGCATCCCAAATCAGCAAGCACTACACATTGAGACGTGACATAGGTTCAGAGCTAGATATAACATACAGTTTGTGCATTTTCGTTCTTTAATATTCGAGTACTTCTCAGAATAAATATAAAGTCTAAATTGAGAATTTCTAATTCTTTATGTGGCTTTGTTAATGCATAATGTGTGAATATTATTATGATAATCAGTTGACATATCTACATTCTGCTACATTTTAATTTGAAGCTCTTACATTTCAAATTATTTGAAAATTATTGAATTTTTGAGGAGAAAAAAGTGCTTTCAAACTCTTTACTGTTTCAGACACACATTTAATGGTAGATCATTGTGTGAGCTTTGTCAACTAGTTCTGAAAGTACTAGTATAAAAGTTTACCAAATCCAACATTTACTTTACTTATTAAGTAGGATCTGGGAAGATAAAGATGATTAATCATAAGCTATGAAATGTGTTGTGATTTCGATTTCTATTAGTGTCTTGTAGCACTGGGTTTTGAAAAAAAGCATAATTTTAAGACTGGTTATATTCAAGACTAAAGGGTTTTATTTAAGACTACAAACTTATAATAAGTTATTTTAATATATTTTCCCAATACATTTTCAATAATCAGCTTTTGAATTGTTTTTAAATTCTCAAGTTTGAATTCTGAGAAATAGATGACACCAGATGACACTTTCACTCTTCAAGACAAACTAAATGAATATTAATTTCATGGGCTCATGGCAACTGGTTCAAAGGCTTATATCCTGCAAGCAAAGTTCTCTCATATCACCAAAAAGAACTTTCTTCATGGTGATTTGAGAGATCTCTGCATACTGGTAAAACTGTAAAACAAGTTCCCACTTCACACTCGTTAGCCTCTTTCAGCTATTAGGCAGTCGTTTTGGGCTGCTTTTTGCATATCATGGTTGCATTTTTGAGCAAAACCATGAATCATGTGTAACCCCTTTGCCTTTTGTTCAAGACCAGAAACAGAACATTTGGTCATGCATTTTATGAGTTTTGGACATTACTGCTTCAGAAATTAGATTATTCTTGGCTTTTTGTAAGATTGTCTTTAGCAGGACAAGTGAAGAAACTTACCTTATATGGTCAGGTGAAATTTAGTCTTTATCCCCCCCAAAAGCAGCTCAACAAATCCCACTCAAACAGAAGCCAATCCATCCCCTGGTATATGTATCTTGCATTATAATAATGCAATATTTATGGCCTTGGTTGTGTTCAGAAAAAGGCAATTAAGCAGAACTGACAGGTTGCTGTAAAATTTATTTAAGACTGTTATAAATCATAATTGCATTAATTTGCAAAACATTTTTAAACAGTCAGATCTGTGTGTCTGTGACAATCTTAGTTGATGAATTTTAAAGCTTTTGATAGACTGATCATGAACACCATTATAAATGTAGGATTTAGTCTGTGTCTGCTTAACATATGAAATATCAATAGTCAAATCATCTGTAAATGTTATAATTTAAATTGTTTTTTTCCTTCTTTTTGAATGTTTATTCAATTTGTTTCAGGAAATGAATAAATATAAAAGAATTTAGGCAAATTTACTTTTCATTTTCATTTTAAAAGCAGAAAATTGAATCATATGCATATCCTTCTGTTTTATATCAGACTAAAGCTTAGTACTATTTGAAACATATTTTTTTAGGATCAATTTGAACATACATGTAATATTTTTGTCAACATTTTATTGGGCTTCCTTGTTGTATATTTGGGACATAAAAATTTTAAAACAAAGAATCAGTTAAGCATTCATTGATTGTCAAAATGCAGATCAAATAAGTGGAATATATACAAAGTAATATAAGTCAGAGTAATGAATGATAAATCATGAGTTGTTTTAAATCCCTGGTCTGCAGAAGACAAAATTGAAACTGAAACTTCTTATTAAGCAGCTGTGAATAGATGCCTTTCGATTAAAACCTCCTCTAAGAGTTTGTTTTTCTTGAGGTTTGAATTATTGATTAGTATTAAGTACCTAATTTGGAAGAGCAAAACCTAAAGAAGATTTTCTTACTAAAAAAGTCTTTGGATGGAATTAGAAATTTTATATTCATGAAGTTCAACTTAACTGGTAATTGCTCGATCATATTATTGTATACAAAGTGATACATATACATGTAGGTCAAAAATATTATAGTTTGCCCTTTTGCTCTATTTCAGTGTGTTTTTTTATGGACCATGCAATATAGGTCTGTACTATTGTCTTATTTGCCTCTTGGAACAAGGGTGCCATGGCACCTTAAGCAAAACAACATTTGATATTGGGTTGGAATTGATAATGGGTAATTTATCATCTGTCATACACAGTGTGAGACAATATTAAAATTAATCATTTGGCCTTTGTCTGTCATGTTTCTTGACCAGACGGTATCAGAAAAATGAAACAAAGTTTCATCCTTGTGGCTTCAGTGACTCATCTAAATTGTGCTGGTTATACTTAGCAGTACTTGCTTTTGAAAAGAATTTAATGAAGAATTTAACTAATTTAATCTAACTGGAAAAATGGCCAGTTCAACGAATTAGTGTGCTTGCATTAGGTTAAAGTTTAAAATCAATATTAATAATTACGTTGCAAAATATATTGTATATGGCAAATATTTGTCCAAATTGCCAGATATTTGCATGTTTGTTACTAATTATATGTACCAGTATTTTATTCTTTGTGAAATTATGATTTGGTTTATAATCTAAGATTGTTGTTTTAATTTGTGGTTTCGTATACATCAACCCACTCTGTGTGGCTTTATTTATTCATTAAGGATATAATTTTATAATAGGTAAAATAGATCTTGTCGATGTTATTGATGTTTGCAGTTGCACCTTAGGAAAATTGAATATTGCTGTTGCCACTACCAAAATATGAAACTAACACATAGTGAAAACACCAGACAACAAGAGATATATTAAATTTTTATTAATAAGATTAAGCCACCAAAAAGGTTGGTTTTAATTTGACCTTTCTATAACTCGGCCTTAAAGACTCTACTGGTGCTAGCAAAAAGTGGTATTATAGTATAAAGCTTTTAGCGGCTTACATGATGAGTATTTCTGTGGATCTGCACAAATGATTATGAGGTGCTGCCACTTAAATAATAATTATTATTTAAGTTTGTCCCAAAAAGATCAATTTCTGTGAAAAAAGACTTAAAATTCTGGTTGAAATGGTACCTTAGGCGTCTAATATGTCTTTGCTTTTTTCATAACTATCCTTTTTTAACTTCACCTATGGGCTGTATTTTCTATCCTTTATGATTTATGGTTGCTTGGTTTGGGCTTTCACATTATGCCACAGTTAATTGGCAGATGTGTCAAACATTCATGCAGGTTTCATGATTTATGGCCTTAATGTTAGATCCCAGAATCATTTTACAAAAACCCTAAAACTCACAATAAATTATATTCAATTTTATGGGTCAGTAGGTATGCCTGATCGGGGTAGATTGTTAATTTTTACTAATCTCTAGTCGTTCAATTAAGATGGAGATGCTGTGGACAAAAATAAAAGTTAACATTTCATATTGACCCATACTTTTATAACCCTTTGGTGACAGTGTCTACAAAAATACATGTAGGTGGCTGTCAAGATCAATGTTATTGAGCTGCTTTACTGCTTTGTCTACTTTTTCTGTTAACCAAATTTATATTTATCTTAATTCCTTTGCTCCATTCTGCCAATTTTCTTTAGGGATAATTAATATGAACTATTGCCCAAAATTTTTTTTTGGAGGAGGAATAGGGCAGTTGTTAATTAAAGACACTAGTGCAAAAACAATATAAGTGAGTTTTGATCATTTTCTCAATTCTACAAATGTTCCTCAGTTTTTGTCTTAATTATATTTGGGAGAAGTCAAGTTTTAATCTGAAGTCACTTACATAATTTTTGCTCTAGACTCTTCAATTTTTGCCTGAAATGTCATTTTTTTGTTTAAAACTTTGCCATCACACGAGAACCTCTTGATTATTAATTTTATAAAATAATTCACTTTGAGTGAGGTGTGATTGCCAGTAAATCTGTATGAAATGCTACTGTTACTTGAAAGAAGAAAAACAAATGATCATGTTGATTGTGGTTGATTGTTATATTCAAAATATTCTGGAGCTGCATTCTCAGCTCTTAATATTTAAACAAAATCACAAATTTTAGGCAATGTCTTATGGTACTACAGGTATGGAAATAGGACAAAATATACAGACTGGCAATTTCTAATTTTGCCAGTAATTTTAAATTGTTATGTATAAAAGCAATGTCAGAATCTAGATTTCATTGGTAGTTGTTGATTGCAGGACGTTATTTCCATCTCTGAACTATAAATTTTTTTAAAGACCTTTGAACGAAGGCGTAGTTGATCCAGCTGTTGAAATCCATACAAAGACCAGCTGCTTGGAGGGAGTCGTGCTCTGCATTGATGTTAAGGCCCATTTACACCAGCATGGCCAAATTGCATCAAGTTTCGAGAAAGTTTTAAACATAGCATTTTTGCTTACACTCAAATTCACTGAAACTGCAGGTGGTTTACTTGTGCTATTTTAAGTTGCAAAGCAAGGGTGAGAAAAATTGTGATGGAAATCGTGACAAAAATTGCTTCAAAAGTTGCTACTGTAAGCGGGCCTTTATTGTAAATTCTTTTATTAATCCATGTTATTCTAAATATATTTTAAATCACAGCTTTTGCCCTTTGTAACAGTGCTTTATGTATGTATTTATCCAATAATTTTTGAAAGCTAACATAATTTATCCAACTTGTTGCATTAGATTGTAGATACATATAACATAAAACTTGTTGCAACAAAAGTTTTTGACGAGACTTGGCATTTTCCACAATCCTCGTTTTCCACTTTTTTGATAAGACTCGTTTTCCACATTCCTCATTTATCACATTTATCACATTCCTCATTGTCCGCGTTCCTCTTTTTTCGAGTTCGTCTTTTTCCGCATTCCTCTTTTTCACGTTCCTTTTTTCCACGTTCCTGTTTTTCAGCGAACCTCTTTTTCAGTGTTCCTCTTTCTCCACATTCCTCATTATCCGTGTTCCTTATTATCCTTGTTCCTCGTTTTCCACGATCCTCGTTTTCAATATTCCTTGTTTTCCACACTCACCTTTTCCACACTCCACGTTTTATCGACCTTTTCCACAATCCATATTTTCCACAATCCCGTTTTCCACTTTCTATATTTTCCAAACCTCCGCATTCCGCACCGCCCACTTTCCACCAAATCGTAGTAACATCGTAAGCACAGCATGACAATTTTGAATTCTTATCTCACAATTTCATTGGACGATACCTGAAAAAGGCGAAAATACTTCGAGTACTGTGGCAATGCCAATAGTTTTGCTTATGATGCATATTAACGTCGAATGTTTTTCTTGCAGGCTTTAAAATATGTAGCTTATGTTTCTTCACTAGATATTTCATCCAGATTATTTTGCTCCAAAGAATGCGCAGAGTAGTTCACTGTCAAACGCTCAAATCGCGTAATAAACTGAATGTTTATCTGTCTTTTTAAAACAGACAAAATGTTTTTTTAGATATGAATATTTTTCTGAATACTCGATTAAACTTTCTGGAATCCGAGTTAGTGAAATCCTCATGCAGATTTTTAATAGCTATTTGCTAGCTAAAGGATTTCACATTTTATGGGAAACTCGTTGGAAATTCTTTCACACAAAGCGAGTTCCGCCATCTTGACACGTATTCAGCTGGTCATGTCTTGGCCTTTCGATGGTGATTATTTCTCTTTCAGCGGCATCGGGTCAGTCATCACCAAGTCAGACGCCACCGTGACGAAACCATTTGATGAGTTCCTCGCATTAAAATGTTTTTTTTAATGGTAACTAAGGAAGCAGTTATACATGTACTAAACACGAATTGAAACAACTGTAAAGAAAAAAGTTTCAACGGATAATACCAACTTCATGCCCTTTTCAAATTCAAGGTTGCGTCTTCTCGTCTCTTTCATTCTCAGATCTAAAATGACGCCAGTGCCAGCTCCACGGCACCAATCTCGACCAAACATTCAGGAATGAAAGAAAAAAGGGTTTCTATCTCTACACGGAAGAAAAAACAACGACAACCCAGAAGGGTTTATTTTCTTTTTTTTACAGATTGTAGCCAATGAGCGATCCGAATTTTCATTGGCGAATTGAATTAGTGGTTTGATTGTAACCAGACTTAGTCGGAATGTCACATTATAATATCAGATGACTGTTGAACAACTATATCGCGTAACAGCATCACGCGAGCGGAAGCAAATTTAAAAGCTGCATGTTTTAAGAAATGTACCACAGCTTTTGCTTTGATGGGGTGAGCGAGACTTAAGACAAACTACCTGTCCAGCCAGGGTTTGTATATTTGTTGGCAGTTATATCTACGTTGGAGTGGTAGATATTCGGCAAAAAGGTAGTGTATTTATTGAAATCTTTATCTTCATATATAATATCAATGAATGATAAATCTATCTTTCAGATTACGTCAAATTACTTATTAAAAGTGTTGGAAATATATATAACTCGTTAATTGCAGATTTAAAAATAATTTGTAAATCATATTGTAGCTCAAGGTTATATATACTGTTGTAATTGAGATATGGTAGGGAACAACTCTTTTGAGTTACAACCCTTGATCCAATAAAATATTATTTTAAAGTGTCACCGTTAAGCGAAGCCATTTAACCTTACCTATTGTTCCTCAGTTCTCATCGATAAATATCATATGCATACCAGCAGTTAGCCGAGAGTTTTTGCGAAACGGTTTTTTGTGCTTTTGGTAGGCTGAGATTTCGGAATTTTCAAATCGACGCGTTTGGCGAAACTTGGCGTAGCGTACCGCCGGGAGCACACCAAACTGTCAACCGCTACTCGCTAGCTGAAAGCCACTGTAGGCAACATTTATGGACGTGTTCTTCTAGAGACGATTTTGAAAACGCAAATTTTTTAACTAGTTGACGAAAATCCAACAAAAATGACCATTGATTTTTCATACTTGAAGAGTAGAAATTATAGGTCAGTGTTATTCATTCTAACTTTTGAACCAGTTGATAAAAACCCATAAAATGACCATTCATTTTGTTTGTCTTGAAGCGCTGACATGATGATTGGTGATATTTTTTTAACTTTTCAACCGACAATAACCTATGAAATACCTATTTATTTTGTTATTGTATTGTATTGTATTGTAGTGTAGTGTAGTGTATTGTAGAAACGATTAGTGTTAATTAGATTTTAGATTCAAGTTGAGAAGCCTAAAAATGTTTTAAAAAACTTTATCCTTGAAACTGAATTTGAAAATGTAACGAGTAGACAATTATTGAGAAAGTTTTACTGGCAGAAGATTCTCTGCAAATTTAAGGCAGCTATTTGAGTATCTCTTGGAGACTGTACATGTGTGTCAAGTTTATTATATCATAAATTGTGTGCTGATTATATCCTGGCTGTATAAAGACTCGACTGTCTGTATGAAAAACGGCCTGCTCGGACTAGATCATGTTTTGAAACTTTTGGCACCAAAGGCGAATCCTCTAGAGTAAAAAATATTTGCATGCAGCATGGAATGTAGAATGCTTATGTAACGGAATTTTGAAATACATGACAGCAAAAGCGTAATCGCGACCTTGAACTTGCTAGAAAGAGTTGTCAACATTTTATTGGACAATTTCCATCACTATTACAGTATAGGATTATATTTGTTTCTAATTTTGTCTGGGCTCATATTCCGGTCCACTGAACACTGGATAATGGCTGCATATGGGAAGGGAGACTAGTGGGACAGACATATAGCAACAGAAAAAGTATCTAGCTTCCGGTTGTTTCTCCCTGGCTTTTTCAGTCAGTCTAGATAATTTTTAAAAAGCAAAACTGATAAAAATTATTAACTAAACACTTGTATGCTGGCAGTGCAGTCATCTTGTACCGCTTTGGTTTCTCAAGCATCTGGGAAATTTAGGTTATCACTGAGCACTGCTTTCAGAACTGGTTCGTGTTGTTTTACTTGCGTTCGTGTTGTGTATTGACAAAAAATCTTTTCTTATCAAACAGAATTGTCAAGGGTCATCGCATTTTAGGATCCAAAAAAGTTACTTTACTAAATATTTTTAATTCGGGCTAACAGAAAATTTGCTTCAGCACTAATGACTGTAATCCTCATCAATCGTAATTAAGCCATACACGCAATGTTTTCAGCGTTTTAGGCAAAATAATGCTCAAGTTATTTTGCATCGTTATATCTTAATGATGTTTTGCCAAGCAGTGGAAAGATTTCGCAGTCACTCGGATAAAACAAAAAATATAGCAGCCTAAAATTTGTAATACAATGCCAAAGGTGGAGATTTTCGGGGGGTGGGGGGGTGGTAGATTGGTTGTCCAGCCAACTTCGTGTTGATATTTAGATGCCAAGTGTTCCTTGTTAAAAAATAAAATGCCGTTTCAACTAACGGTAACCTAATCGTGTTACGGGTCATGATAAACCTGCAAAGTCATGGAATTTTTGAAATTTGTTTTCTAGGCCTGGAAAGTCATGGAATTTGTTTTCGGTCATGGAATTTTTAGCTTCGGTCATGGAAAATCAGTAGAACTGAGTGTTTGAGAGGAAAAAACACTGAATTATTTCAAATTAATGCGAAATCAAGTGTCACCTCAAGCATCGACTATGCTTGAAAATAGCAAAGCCGATATTTTGTCACACATCGTAAATCCCGGTGTATAAGCCGACCCTCGTTTTTAGGGCAAAAAATAACTTTTTATGTTACCTATGTATAAGCCTTCGTGAAAATGAGGCCATGGAAAACACAAAATGTGATGGAAAAGGTGATGGAAAGTCATGGAATTTGAAAAGTCCCAGAGCCCGGATTGAATGTCCGGCATCTATTGTAATGGCAGTCGAAAAATAAAACTAAATTGCTTTTGTCCGACGCTCAAGTTAAGAGTCGTATAGGATAATTATTACTCTCGCTAGCTTGCGATGGAACTTGATTTAGAAGACGAAACTAAAGATGTCTTCATAAGATGCCGGGCGCCTGATCTGGGTGATTAAATAAGAACTTATTTCAAATACAGTATTTCAATTTTCACTTTTATCCAGACGCTCTTAAAATTAATGTTATCTGATGGTAAATGTGAACATTCCTGGTTGATTTGCATTGGTAACATATCGGCCTAAACTACCAACCGATAACTAGTTCAGTGTTTTATAAAAATCAACATCATGAGATCAGATATTCAAAATCGTTATACTAAGAGTGTTTTACTTAATCAAGAGTTTGTTCAATTGTTTCTTAACTGTTATTGACCAAAATTATTCGAAAAAGTTGAGCCGGTTAAACAAGACCCATGAAATAATCGTTCATTTTGCTTGTCTCGAAATGTAAATGTAATATCGGGTAGAAGAGTATTTATAAAATTTGAAGGGTTTAACTTTGAGTTTTGAAAAACATCTAGCACACAGCGGTGAGGAAAACACTCCATTTGTCAGCAAATGTTCAAGAACATTTGTTCAGTATGGTTCTAGTTTATGGCACAAGTCACTGGGCAACTATTAAACTGTTTGACTTTTACTGGACGTATAGAGGATCACTGCTCATCATTAAAGCCAAACTTTGTAAAGAAATTATGGCAAAATATTCAGCGGACATTTTTTGACCCACAAACTATTTTACTACATAATATAACTAATATAACAAAGGTTCAGAAATACCAAGTTTTTGAGTGAAAATACTGTATACTTTTTTAGCAAACGCTAAATGAGCTAAACTATTGTTGCTTTTCAAAGGTAGTAATGATAGTTAATCAGTGCTTCATTTTATACTTCGCGTGTCGTCATCCAGTACTGTTACTAATGTACCAACCAGATATCTATTGGTTGCTGGGACCAAGCAGTGTTTTCAAGTCGCGGTTGGCACATTTGCATCACAAAAGTAATGTTTACGAAATGTGATGTTTTTAAACTTATTTTACTTCGACATTTTTTCAAGTAGCCAAGTTTTTGATTGTAGCGTTTCCTGTAATTCTTGGTATTCATTATTTAATTAATTAATTAATTAAATTGATATTTTAGGTTGCAACAAAGGAGAGTACTTTCCTATAAAGTTTATTGTATTGTGTCATGTCATATCATCATATTATATCATAATGTATTTTATTGAATTGTATTCCGTGGTGTTGTGTTGTATCAGTCATACCTGCCGAAAAGTCAATGACAATAACCAATTTCAAATGTCATTGCAACAGTAGCACTAGCATAGTAAATGCTGTAGCCGGTATAAAGAAATGCTAGGGGCTACAACCTTGCCTCGGTCTACCAGGCGATTGTACAGCCTCACATTCAAAGCGAGGCTGGTAAACAGTTACAACACTGACGAAGGAAAACGGATGGTCCCCGAAAACTCTGTACAACTTTCGTCATTAGGTTAGTTGATAAAGAATATTTCTCCTATTTCATAAAGGAATGCTGTTTTAAGATTAACACTTTGTGTGTACTTTTATTTAAAGAAAACACTTCTTACTTTCTTCTGTACCTTCGTGTGACGTCAACAAACGATTTCAGCACATTCAAAGGCTTTTCTAATGATAGAAAAATATTGGACCATAGGAGTACAGTTTTACTATTTTATTTTGCTACAAAATGATGTTTTGATTTTTTTAAATGATTACAGAAGGAAAAATCTAGTTGAGGAAGGCTGAAGAATTTCTAAAAAGTTTGAAGATCTGGAGTGAGTTAAGAACAAATTTTTATAGATGAAATTCCGTTTGTCACCCGTCCGAAGAGAAACGCCAAGATTCCTCCAGACTAGTGTTTGAAACATCCCAACGAACTCCACTGTTTTCACATCTTGTTTTCAACCCATCTACTAACTTACAAATTTAATAAAGGTCGAACTCGCCTTTAACACTTTAAGCCCAGGCCAGTTTCTCAACAATTATCGGTTTTTATTACAGTACCGATACAAAATCAGACATTTTGTTTTGACACTTTAAGGTGCAGATCACATACTGCAAATTCTCCTAGTTGAATTGCATGTTTCTCTCAATTTGTTTTTAAAAGGATAGTATGGCGATAGGTTAAGATAATTTAGCCACACATATGCCGTGTTTGGGGCTGAAAGGGTTAAATCAATCGACACCAAGGTTCGGAAGAATATGCCGAGTTATTTATCATTCATTTTCAAAAATGCGATTCACGGTTGTTTCATACAAAACTGCCCCTTTTCAAAACTATAGTTCCTTTCATTTTTGTTCACAGTATATTGATCAAAGCTAATTAATTTGACAAAGAAACCTTTTAACGAACAGCATAGTCAAGGATCGAAGCATTTTGGCGCTGCAGTACGCAAGTCAATAATTTATGCTACGGGTCAACACTAAATTCGCTCCAGCA
>JANRMR010017012.1:0-15328 GCA_025434825.1 Bergia sp. 'catenularis' | reverse complement strand
TACTTTGTTATTCTATTTTTGGTATCTATTATCTGAGTATCTGAATGTGTTCCGTCTTCTGTTCATGTGTGTGTGTGCGTGTGTGGGTGTGTCACCGACCATATTTTGCAAGCTGTGAGTGCAACTGGCGATCTGGCACTTTTAACCCTATGGTTATTACAGGTCGCCAGTAACCCTTCCTTCTTTTATTAACTGTAAAATACATGTAACTTATAAGCAAAAAAAAGGGAAATAAAAAGTGTTTGTTGGTTGTTGTTGGTAACGTATTGTAATAATACAATGGCATTTATAATGCGCAACTTCTGGAGGTTGCTAGAGGTGGACCCAGAAATGTTCAAACTTTGAAAGTTTTAGTAAACTGATGATCGTTCACAAACAGTAATTGCTAAATAAACCAGTGCACATGCTTACCAAATCTCCATCCATCTGTTCCGCCTGTAATGTCCAGCTTGATCCCTATTGAGACAGACATCCCAATTGTTTATTTTCCATATTAACAAATGCATTGGACCCCGATATATCGACTTTGCTTATCTCGATACTCCCGTTATCCCATCCACGATTCGCTGAGAAACTCGTTTCTCTTGGAGTTGGCTTACCGTTTATCAGTAATAACATGCAATGTTTGGACTGACATGTGCAGTCCATTTGAATGTTTTAGGTTGAAACCAAGAAGTTTTCAAACACAACACTTGTAAAAGCAAAGAAATGAGAAAAAGACACTCAGTTATTCCACATGCAGTATCCTTTGACTGAACTTTTGTTATTGTTGATCTCATCCTCTCAGCTTCATAAAAACTTCAAAATGTTACAAAAGTCTTAAGAGGGGTGTTAGACAAAAGGAACTTTTCCATTTGCCCAATAAACCGAATATGTAAAAACCTTTTAGTCACTTCGGAATTTCTTGGAATGGTTTGAAAATATCCGGAGGTGTATTTTTCTCATAGTTTCAAGGTTAATATCAAGGGTACGACTACGAAAACCATGAATTGTTTTTGTGGAATGTGTTTCTTTAAAGCCGATCAAGGAAGAAATTCATACAACAAACCACTACAGCCGGGTGTTTGCGGTTTATATCTCAACAAGTGCAAGATGTAACCTTTTGTCCTACTGATCAAGAAACACAGTAACAAGGCAATTTATATTGAAAATTAAAAAATGAGAATAACAAAAATGGAAAGTATGCGTGTGAACTGTACCTGCTGATGGAAGAGAGCCCAGAATATGGGCAGCGGTATGTACATCACAAGCACGCGCAGTAACATCTTAATATCGTTGATTTCTTTTATCTGTACATAAAGACAACGATTGAAAATTTTATGTTACCAGGGTATATGAATTTCAAGCTCAGGCGAACGTAGTGTAAAACGTGCATTCGTTCTACCTGTGTATGTGTTTGTCGAAGTCGTTAACCTCGCACTTGATAAAAATACCTCCTTTATATGCGATTCCATGGACTTTTTGTTAACCATACCGTATTTTTATCAGTTTCATTACTTTGGGTATTGGTGAATTAGAAACATCAGGGGTGAATTAATCAAATACGGCGTAATGAAAAAGGATCTAGTAGAATGGCGAATATGGTTACTAAAGGAGAATGATAGTGAATGATCGCAAATAATAGTGAATGATAGGTAACTAGATTAAATGATAGCAAAATTTTCAGAGAAAGACCCGATGACTTGCTACCGTCTTCGAAATGCTCAAATGTGTCTTGAATTTTTGTCTAAAACGACTCTACAATCTTGCAAATAACATCAAAGTTCTTCGGGTCAATCCCGGCTTCTGGGGAGGGGTAGGTGGGCCATTTCTCAGAAACAGGGATTGATTCATTTCTTCCGGGTACGGTTCTCGCGTCACTTCTGTTGACTGTTGAAAACCACAATAAACCAGTAGATACAAAACTATACATAAACACACCTACACATTTACATAGACACTCATATGCATGCTCATACTAACAAACAGATACATACATTATACTGATCTTGGGCGTAGTCCAGCCAGTGGTCGTGAGACGGAGGGATGTAGCCAGACCACCTGTTGGAGATGGCGTGCTAAAAATGGAACGTGCCTACATTCAGTTGAAACAAATTGGCAATTTGAAGAACATTTATTTCCGGTACGGAATACAAAATGTTAAAACTATTCACCAGTTAGCAGAACTACAAAGCCAAAGTGTGTGTATTTTAAGTCTCGGTAAAACCCAATGATCACCACCAGGAGTTTCTCAGAAAGTCAACTTATGCGGTTCCAAATAATTATTTTGATTTTGGCGTGTATCTTTGAAACTCTGCGTGTTCTGTGAAATTAAAAGTTGTAGTACGGATGGATTTCACCACCTGAACCATGACGTCCCCTCCCAACCCTCCACAAATGGCCTGTCCCTAAGATATGGAGTACTACTTACTCAGTTACAGTTCACCACCTGAACCATGACGTCACCCTCCCCTCTCCCCACAAATTGTCCATTTCTCGGATGCAGACTACTTACACAAGTACATTTCACCACCTCAACCCTGACGTTACCCTCCCCTCTCGCCATAAATGGTCCATCTATCAGATGCAGAGTACTTACACAGATACATTTCACCGCCTGAACCATGACGTTACCCTTCCCTCTCCCCACAAATGGTCCATTTCTCGGATGCAGACTACTTACACAAATGCATTCTACCACCTGAACCATGACGTTACCCTCCCCTCTCCCCACAAATGGTCTCTCTCAGATGCAGAGTACTTACACAGATGCATTTGACCACCTGAACCATGACGTTACCCTCGGGGTCCTTGATGGTGTACAACCGCTTACCGGCCATGTAAGACACTGTGGACAAGATAACAAAAAAGAAATTGTATTTTTTTCTTTTCATTAAACGATTGCTCTGAGGCACAATATTTCAGGCGATTTGAGGCGTTTTGTAAACTCAGAAACACTGAAACAAGAAAAGTTGGTAGACAATATATTTGTCATCTTCTTCTTGAACTCAGTTCTATACAACAAAAAACAACCGACCAATGATAATTAAAATATATGATTGATGTTATAATAAAGTGATTTACTACGATTATAACCTTTGCAACACCTCTATTTTCATTTCGCATGCGCAATGCCAATTAGAAACACAGAAGGTTTAAATACATAAAACCACATTTTGCGAAACTTGATATCAAGATTCAAACTCTTCATTAGGATATAAAAATGAAGACTCCAACATTAAATTTATCCCAGTTTTTTTTCTGCTTTTATGGTTTAAAACTTCACCAAAACCATATTCCCCTGCTTGTTTTCCGGCCTAATTACGTACTTTACCGCCAAACATACATCCCCATGCTTGCTTCCCACAAGAATGTAATTTGTCTCTCAACCGAGGTGAGGTCTCTCTGCGTATATGTGTAATAGCCTGCAAATATGCTGCACGAATGCTTACAAATGAGCCTCTTCACTGGCTATATGTGTAACGGCTAAATTGTCTTAGTTAATATACTCCTTCAAGAAAGTTACACAAGCATTGAGAATGAGTTCCTCAATAATTTTAACTGAAACAATTTTCAAAATAGCGAGGGTAAAAACGGGGAGTTTTGAACTGTATTGTCAAGAAACATTTCCGTACTGAAATTTGTTTAGTGATCTCTGGTAAAATTATAGCAATAACGTCATTTTATGAATCAGAATACTAAAACAAACTAAAATATAATTTGTGGTGTATGTAAAAAATATATTCTATACATAAATAAGGACTTCAGGTAAAATGTTTGGTGGTTCTTTTCCGCTATCCCCTTGTTGATATAGAGGTTTTAAACATTGATGCTTTGAATAAGAAAAAAGTATTTATGCTGTAAATACTGGCATAGCGTTTAAACTTAAACATTAACGCTTTTCATTTTCTAAAACTACTCACAGAAGGCGACGATGATGAGTATAGCGTTAATACCAAACACCGCTGTATAACAGTCTGCACCAAAACACTGTATATCCGCTGTGCAAGAGAAAACCATCACAAATATATCATGACCTCAGCAATAATCAAACAAGAATAATGAAAAAACAAAGACTTAAACAATGAAAAAACAAAAAATCAAAACCCCAGCGTAATGAAATTTATCCAATTTCAACTAAACCTATTGCTATTGTGCGTATCTATCATCTCACATCGTACAGCGCATCGTTCGTATTTTATCTTGTCGTCTGTTGCAGATATTGGCCCTGCTGTATGGAAAAATATTGGCCTACCAGCGTGCATCACGTGATCGATTCTGACCAATAGTGTCGCGGGTTTTCACAATGAACTGAAATTAATGTTGAGTTGTAATTTTCGATACAGCAGTACCAGTATCTGCAACTATTTGAAATCATTTAAAATTGTTTTGTTTTTGGTTGTTTTTGCTCTATAATGGCCAAAAACTCAGCTTCTAGGATCTGCCTCGGGCAAATGTTCACTTTTCTGACACTTTTTCAACCTCGGGCCAGTATAGCTGATACAAAAAGCTAAGTATTGCATCGTATCCCATCGTACTGCATGGTATGGTATCATAAATAGCTAATTCAAGATATCAACACCATCCCACTTACTCCTGACCATGGATATAAAGTACATGCACAACATGGCTCCCACATTCACGGAGGCGTAGAACATTCCAAAAAACAACAGCACCAGACGTTGTATTGTATTGTATTGTACTGTATTGTATTGTATTGTATTGTATTGTATGGTATTGTACTGAATTGTATTGTATTGTATGTATTGTACGGTATGGTACGCTATGGTTTGGTGTGTTATGGTATGGTGTGGTACAGTATGGTATGGTACGGTACGGTATGGCAGGATATAGTATGATATTGTATGGTATAGTATGATATGGTATGGTATGAAATGATATGGTATGGTACGGTAGTGTATCCTATTGTAATGTATAATATGGTATGGTATCATAATAGCTAATTCAAAGTATCTACACCATCACACTTACTCCTGACCATGGGTATAAAGTACATGCACAACATTGCTCCCACATTCACGGAGGCGTAGAACATTCCAAAGAACAGCTCCAGCATGTGGCTTTCCTCCTTCTTGAACTGATCTCCCCCGAAGGCCGCAAGACAGGGTTTGATATTACCGCAGGCGATGGCCATCACAAACAAACCAATCAGAGGCCCGACTCTGAATGAGCAAGAAATAAGAACAAATTTAGATTTACAATAACAGGGCCGTTTTTACGAGAGAAAATAAGATACGACTGACATTTCACGCCGACTGCTCATATAAATGGAACACAAATGCATGTTCACGTCTGAGCTTAGTCGCGACTAATGTTAGATCAGAGTTTTGAGCTGTTCTTAGCTATTAGCTTACCTTGGACGTGAAATTGCTCGTATAAATGATGCAAAAATACATATTTCAGTATGAGCGTGGTGCCGTGTTAGCTTAGTCGAGTCTTAGCTTAGTTACAACTAAAGCTAGACTGGAGTTTTGAGCCGTTCTATCTAAGACGTGTCTTACCTTGGACGTAAAACTGCTCAAATGATTAGAACAGTTCTCAAGTCTAACGTAATTCGTGTCTTAGTTCAGTTGCGTCTTTTTTTCTTTTGTATAAGCGGCCCTGGTGTTGATGTGTGCAACAACATTGTTCTAGAGTAGAATTTAGTTCAGTCGAAGAAGAAAAGAGTTTCATACAAGAATTAAATAATTTGGAATACATTAAGTTCATTTGGCTTTTCCTGCCTGTTTTAGATATGAATATTATACAGTCCACTGCAATATCTTCAATTTAATTCCACTGAATCAAATTAGGGTGTAACACCACGTCTGAAACAGGCCTAGATCTATTTATGCATATTTTCTATTTGATAATGATAAAGATAATGGCGTTACCCAGACGGTATTTCCACAGAGTGGCTCTCATCCATCTGGGGGACCAACGGCTTAACGTCCCTGTCCAAGGACGGTGTGGCGAAAGAAGATCTCCTAAGTATTTAACCCGATGGCCAAGCCGGCAATCGAACCAGGACCTTCAAGATAGCAGTCTGAGATCTTATCTGAGCTAACTTCGTCATTCTATGACATTATTTTATGTTCAAAACTTGTAATCTATATAACAATAAACATATTACAGAATAAAAGATAACAAGAAACACTTACGACGACCGCTGACCGTTGGAGGGCACACTAGTGATTGTCAGCACAATCTCGGCCAGGCAGTAGAAGAACAAGGTGTAGGCGATGGTCCTGGTACCGAGAGAGGTATATGCAGTTATTAGGAATAGAATTTCTCCATCTATATTTTTGAGTTGATAATAGAAAGTGCTCAACTCATGTTAATCCTGTTTTCATCCTGGAGGTGGGAGCGGAAGGGAAGGGAGGAGAGGAGTAGAACAGAGAGTACCCGGCTGTTTTCTTACTGATATGTCTTTTCAAAGGAAGTTAAAACTTAATTCGAGTGAACCTCACCCAAAATTTAGTTGCTTTCCTAAACATTATCGGCCAGCAAATTACACTAGACTCCTTGATTTCCATGTTGTACGAAACTTTGACTGTGGAATCTAAGAGTGATTGGAATGTTGGACTCTAAACATTAATCATGAACTTTTTTACGTCGGAGGATAATCCAGTCTGAACTTACTTGTATTTTCCCAGCCAACTGTCGGCCATCAATGCCCCAAGCACGCCTGTGAAGTAGCTGACCATACTAAAGGCGTGGTATATGCTCTTACCACGGTTCCTCTCGAACATAAGGTTCTGCGTCAGGTAGAGGACTAGCACCGCTACAAATAAAGAAAAAACGTAAATATTTAAGCGTAGCTCATACGAGAACGCATGCGCAGACACAGACGCAAGTACAGACGAATGGAGGTGAGCAGACGCGAGTGCAAGAAAAACAAAAGCGAATCAATGTGAAAAAGACGAAAGTGCAAGAAAAACAAGTTTGGATCATGCAGGAATATCTGTACTTGGGTAATAATTATAGCAGGTCTGGTTATATAATTTTACGCACCTTTGATGCCGTAGTAAGAAAAGCGTTCTCCAAACTCTGTAACGAGGATTGGCCATGTTGCCTTTGGAAACTGGGTAAACCAGCCCTGTGCGAGGAGAGCAGCTGTAGTAAGACAGGGGCTCATTTATACGGGACAATGGGTGATAAGGGAGAAAGACAGGAAATGAGTAGGGTGATGAGGGAGTGATTGGGAGTGATGAGTGATTAGTTAAATCGCCTTTGGAAGCTGTGTAATCAAGCTCTGTGTTGAGAGAACGACTGTAATAAGACAGGCACTCGTTTATAGGGGAAGTGAGGGACTGACTAGGAGTGATGAGTGATTAGCTATGTCGCCTTTGGAAGCGCTAGCTGTGTAATTTAACCCTGTGTTGAGAGAACGATTGTAATAAGACAGGCTCTTGTTTATATGAGGAAATGGATGAAAAGAGAGATAGGAAATGAATAGGATAATTGGTTGGGGGTGGCGAGAGAGTAGGATGATTTAGGATTGATGGTGAGTGAGGCGTGATTGGTCGTGTCGTCGTTGAGAACTGCATAAACCAACCCTGTTACGGGAAAACAATAATTCAGGAAAATGTTAAACCTAAGTCTCATTACCTCTTCAAGAAGCTGGTGACTAACTCTCTTTTGGATAAGTATGGCAAGTAGATATTTCCTGATTTAGTTTTTACCCTTGCAAATGTGTTTGGTTTTCTTTTTTTTATTGTTTGTTTGTTTGTTTGTCCGTTGTTTGTTTCTCAGAACTTTTCCAGTTAATTATATATTGAGGTATTCTGCTTTGAACCTGATATTTCAAACAAATTTACGCTTGGCCTAGCCATTTAGTTTAATTAGCTTTTGCTATTTCTAAATGGTTGGCGCCCATCCATGACTTTAATTGGATTTGACAGTCTTTTTTTCCTTCCACATATATTACAAGGTGTACCAATAAAATTGTTGTTGTTGTTGTAAGACAGTGGTGATAAGGGAGAAAGACAGGGATGACTATGATGAAATATGGAGACCAGAATGAAGAAGGGCGAGGGAGAGGGGGGGGGGGGAGAAGGCCTAAAGTCGGGTAGAGAGCACTGAGGTATCTGTTTTATGCCTCAAATTGAAGCCCAGAAGTGTCCAAATACCTTGAAATCGCCAGGTGAGTATAAAGAAATAATTGTACTATAAGAGCCTCTGGGACAACACGAAGAAAGTCAGCGTTAAACCAAGCTAAACTACGATACCTTGGTCCTTCCACAGCAGCCTTGGGATCTCTTCGCATCATCCTCGGCTGCAAGACGAAACAAATCTCCTCATGATCACGCATTGCGCAGTAACAAAATGTTTTATTCATCAGTTCTATCAAATATTTTAAAGACAGTTTATTAAAGTCATATAATACCACCCTGCAATCAACACTTGTTAAATATATTTTCTTTTTACGCAATGAGAGGAAAGTAGAAGATGATATTATAAAGTTATGGTTATTGTAAATTTATAATTATCTATAGTTCAAGGATTGTTATGCACATGCGTACATATTGTAATTGACCCAAAAGTGGCAGCGGAGAGCGAAGAGAAAACGGGGCCAGCACACTGAACTAGGACGGGTAAGTGAAAGGATTTGTCAGAAAGCATATTTAGAGCAAAATTTCACGTACTAAAGGATAAAAACCGCTAGTTCTTAATTGAAATCGTTTTGCCGTTGTAACAGTTTTGAACAGAAAGCACGCGAATACTATAAAAGCTCATTGATCTTTTCAATTAGTACGTAAAACCAAACCTTTAGGTAAACAAAATTTAAAAAATCAGCTCAATATCTCTAATTATAATTAATATATGACATTAGCATAATGTTGTTGTTAAATTACCTTTCTAGAATTAAATTCTGATCCTCGCGCCCTCGTGTAATATCTTAAAAATATTAACCCTCTACTTGTCCACGGGTCTCTCCATTTTCTCCCGGATGAACAACAAAACGCTTACTTGTAAACAAAGCCTAAATTTCAAATGCTGCTAATAATCTCTTCTAATAGTGAACAACTGTAATAAATGCTGCGGATGCTCTCTTTTCTTAATGGCGTCTAGCGTTATAGTAAACCTCATGAAATGTCATTAAAAACGAATGTTTCTTTAAAGTGATGACTTTGTTAATTTAAGTACACCATGGCCAATTGATTCTTTTTGGGTTTAAACAAAAACGACATGAAAAGACATCTTTAGCACAAAAGGCAGCACTTGACGAATTGGCACTTATGTTCTCTACAGCAACCGTTCTTTCCTTTTACGCTAGCGCCCTGTTAACATTCAATAGGCCCTTTGCAGCTCGAGATCACGTGGTACAAAATTCGCCATACTGGAACGCAAAAGAATGTGACAAACTCCAAGGCAAAGCTCCATCAACTAAAAAACGTGAAATCACGCTTTTCTCACGCTTTTCTTTTCATGTGATCGCCTATTCATGGGCAGAGAAAGAAAAACTAGTTTTTAATAGCAAGTATAAAACAGTGGTAGCTCAACGATTTTTCTGAGGTGTTTCATTTGCAGAAAAAAAATCATCGTAGAATTTACACTTTAGATTGAACCAGGGTCCATAGGTAAAAAAACACGGGGCACTTGACTTTATATCTTAAACTGATCTTGAATCTGGAAGAACGTTTTTGTCAGAACTAGACAAAGCAGTGAAAGATTTATATCAAAACTAAAGCCATTACTTGACAGAATTTGTATTTGGTTATCAAATGGGTATCGTTCACTGAGCTACTTCACAGGATATTTTGGCGTGACAAGTGATAGCGTGAGCCAGCCAGGCAATATCTATAATCCCTTGCAGATTTTAACTTCACAGCCTGCTGACTGCTGCAGCTTAAAATTTACCTTGATTTCGTAAGAGTAAACATTGTACAGTTTCTATGTACTTTATAGCGAGAGAGCTGCATGTGACGGGGGAACTATGAACTATTTATGTAAACCAAAACTCAAAAGCCTAAAAGGGCAAGGAAGCCAGGGTCTTCAACTTCATTAAAAAAAAAGCTTATCTCCTTGCGTCTGTTCAGAACATTTTTAACGTGCTACTGGCCGTGTTTTTTTTAGAAGAAATCCGCACTTACATGTACAAGCTACATTATAGAAGCCTCGCCAAGTTGCAAGAGGTTATTCAAATTGAGAGTAAACTTTTAAAAAGTATAAAAAGGGAGATTGTATCCGCAGATAATTTGTTTCGTCTGCACCAGGTTTTCCGGCTAACAATTGGTTACTTTTCAACTTCTAAATTATGTTTAAAATCTATTACTTCTCTGCATGCTGCAGAGCTTACTCGAAGAATGAGGCGTGCGGGCCTTCCTTTATTTATATATTTAAATGGCAAACACTAATGACAGGACGAGATCAAAACAACGAGAACTGCATAGAATTTTTAACACAAAGAACCATTATACATAAACTTTTTGCTTACTGTTCTCCAGACCACCACTTTGTCGGACAAACTATTGCGAAATATCCATCACATCAAGTATCCCAGTACAGTGGAGTTATTTTTGTCATTCATGAGTATAAATTCCAAGCGACGTGCCACCAGCGCCGGATAAACACAATTTTTTAACCATCTCAAATCAGCTAAGAGCCCTCAAACGACAAAGCAGCCGCTTTGTTTTCTTCACAGCAGGTTCCTTCGTGAACGAATAGCAGTATTTGGGGTATGTGATGGTTAATGGTTCTACAAAGTTCCATAACGCTCGCAAAATGAGCCTCCTGCTCTAACTGCTTGCAAAAATTTCAGATTCTCGCTTGCTCGGAATCACCAGTTTTCATAATTCTGCTCGTAAGAAAGAACATTGTTCTCACATGTTTACAAAGACCATTCCCCTTGGCCCAAGTAGGTAGTATTAAACATAGTTTTCACACATGCACTAAAAAGCAAAAATCAAAAGAGATTGCCAACAGTCCTATGGTAACAAATTGAAGAAGTCAGGCAATGGCATGAAAACGAAAAAAAGAATGTACATATAATTTTTTTAAAAAAAAAACCCTTGTGTTATTGCAGTAATTTAACTGCACGTTGAAAAACGGAAATGCCAGTAACTGAGCGAGTGACCTTGACTACGGGAACAGCATTTTGTAACAAGGAATCCTAGAATATTTCAGAAGACAGCAGTATAATTATGTTAAACCAAGAACAGATATCTTTAGTACCGCCAGTGACATATTATGTTAACGTGTAGAAGTTCATATGAATTTCTGAAAGCAGCATTGTGTCAGTGAAGTGTCTTTAGATACAAATTAGATGTAAACGAAGAGGGCATGACATTTGTGAGAGTGTTCAGGCAGCCAGAGATATCACGGCCAGTTGCCGTGCCCGAGGTATCACTTACTGGTGATCAGTGAATGAGTATTTCTGATGTGTACAGTGTGATTCAGAGTTTAGATTTTATCACCTACAAACATATTCTAACGCAGTTTTCCTCAGAACATTTAAGAGCAAAGACTCGTCTGGATAAACATTACAAATAGGAAAAAGAAATAGCCATTCAAATACCACGAATCCCGTCCTCTGGGTTCACCCAGACGTTCAAAACAATTTTCTGTTGTACGAAAGTAAGTCATCATATTGAATTGAAAATCGTTACAAAAATTGGATTATAAATATCAAATAAACGCAAATGAGAACTAACTAATGGTCGGTGGATTAGAATATATGTTTTGCTGTGTGGTCATTCGTTTGCGAATAGATATTTTGCCTGCATTTTAATATGTTAATAACAAAGCTGAAAGACGAAAATGCCTAATGCAGGATAAAAAAAAGTGCAAAAAACTTACTAGCGGGCTCGTAAGCAATGTTGCTTTCCGTTCTGTCCCTTGACGACATATTCAAAGGGAGAAGATAGCTCAGTCCTCATCAATCAAGTGACTGAGTGTGCCCCTTGCTACAAATCTAGTGTTTGTTATCATTCGTAAAGTGGCACTCCTCTGAATTAAACTGTCAGTCACAGATTGGTATGCCCAATCAGATATTTATAATCCAATTTTTTCTGTATGACGAATGATATGATGCAGACAAATGAACCTTGAACTGTTATTTGCCAGCAGTACCGACGGTGTGTTTACACAGGAGGCCAATACTATGAATGAATGTTGTTGATGTATCTTTGTTGATACTAGAATTTCAAAAAACACACGTGAGATAATAGCTTTTCTTTTAAAAAAACCCATAGAAATATCAGATCAACTTTAAAATCCGACTGAGATTTAGAACAGCAACGAACTGGAAAGACCAAAACATTCCAGGAGCTTTCGTAAAGGGTGTCAGAATGTCAGTCTTTACTCGGATGGAAGGGCTACCTCTCAACCATTTTAACTGAAGTTCGTGAAATCTTCTGCAGATGCTAAGCTCATATTTTTATTCATGCCATTTTCTTTGTAAGAACAAACATAAGAACACTGAGGCTCAGATTTGCTCAAATTTTAATAGCAGTGTATAAAAAAAGAGGAAAAAGGCAAGCGTGGTCACAACTATACAGCCATTAATCGAAGGCTGTAATAAATTTTTGTTAGCTTTGTTTTCTTGAAAGTAAGAAACGATCAAGTAAATTTCACCGGATCAAAATTTGAATTTCAGTAGTCTTTATCTCAAAACCGAGTTTTGACCGTCCAGCTGTCTCAAGATGATGCTGATGCATTTGAAAGTATGTGGAATTATAATTTTGCTCAAAATTCCTCGAATACAGTAATTTTTCTCGAATGCGATAACACTAAAAAATTTCGTAGTCGCCTCTAAACTTTGGTTGAACATTTTTAGTTACGGTTTTACAGTTTCTCCTTGTTTGCTGTTGTTTGTACAGTTTTGATTCATTTGACGTTCTCTCGAATACTTGTGTTCACAACAAAGCATCAATTTGTTTCCAGCTTTTCCGGAGCTTCGGTTTTCCAATACGGCCCCTTTAAAGTTTCTTTCGAAGCTGCATTCCAGTATTGATGTTTGGAGCCCTTGAAGCTCAATGTTTGCAGCCAGATCACTTGGGGTGAAAATATATTGGTACATAAATACATTTCAGGGACGAATCCAGAAATTTGAGGAGATAGGAGGGAAGGGGGGAGGGGGGAGCATATCCAAAATTCTGGAAAAGGGGGCCCCGAAAAGGGAAACTACAGTTGAACCCCGCTATTTCGAGCTCTCAGGGGAAATGAGAAATAGTTCGAAATAGCGGGGGTTCGAAATAACTGATAGTAAATGACTGAAAATTAAGGCCAAAGGAATTTGGTCTGACTTCGAAATAGCGGGGAGTTCGAATTAACCGAGTTCAAAATAGCAGGGTTCGACTGTATGCTTCAAAAGAGGTATATTTCAGTTTTTTTTCTTATAAATAGCTTGCAGAACTGCCAAAGCCCCTCCCCTAAATCCGCCCCTGCCCTTCAGCCAAATCTAATTATCGTTTTAATTAAAGCAACTGATGTTTTCTCAAAATTTGGAATTAGAGCAATAGAATTCAGTGTCGACACGCACGCGTGTATCGCATTCGAGTAAGGAGATGTTCTCAAACAATGAATACTTGTATAAAAATTAGAAATATAACCGAAAAAAGCATAGAAAACAGAACTGAAAAGAAACGAATTCACAGTTAGTGATGTTCTTTTATTTTGTTATTCTATGTTCGACTGCTGCATACGACAAATCGCAAAAAGAAAAGTTTTCCAGCGACAAGCGAGTTTTGCGTGGAATTTCAGTTGTAGAAATTGCTTATCAGCTGTCCTGCGTTTCAGGAGTAAGATATCTTTTGGATATTTTCTAAAAAGAAAGAACCTGTGACATTTATTTTTTGCATTATAAATTTAACTGATAGTTTTTCTTTTGCGAATACTTTCCAGTGGAATTCAAGTCTTGTTTCTCTTTCGATCGAGAAACCTCGCATTCGAATAATGACTGTACTGGTTTTTATTAAAAACAATGCACGAGCCTGTTTTCAGAACCTTTCTAATACCATACCGCAAGCCCCCAAAGTTTTGTGAAAAACGATACTTAATTTCAGACCAAACTGACAAAACCTATACCCAATTTTAAACCAAAATGACAAAATCTATTCACAATCTCAGACCAAATTGACAAAATCTATACCCAATTTCAGATCAAGATGACAGAATCTGTACCCAATCAGTTTCAAAACAAAATGACAAAATCTATAGCCGATTTCAGCTAGACCAAAATGACAAAATCTATACCTAATTTCAAACAGAAAATGGCAAATCTATACCCAATTTCAGACCAAAATGACAAAATCTATACCCAACTTCAGACCAAAATGTCAAGATCTATACCCAATTTCAGACCAAAATGTCAAAATCTACACCCAACTTCAGACCAAAATGACAACATCTATACCCAATTTTAGACCAAAATGACAAAATCTATTCACAATAATTTCAGACCAAATTGACAAAATCTATACCCAATTTCAGATCAAGATGACAGAATCTATACCCAATTTCAAAACAAAATGACAAAATGTATGCGGCAGAGGCTCTTTTGTGCTTTTCAGCCTCATAATCTACATGGTTGTGCCGAAGATGTCTCTTCAATTCAAGTGTCAGGTTGCCAATTGCAATCTGTTTGGATGTTGAAATACGCGTTTACTGATCGGTGGACAGATTTAATACTGTACATTCAATAAACATGTGGAGTTGCTTATTTTTTAACAATCAGTTGTACATAGTTAATTGAACATTTAGCTCTGAAAATAAATGGTGCAAAGACATTAAAACTTTGATTTTTTATTACTAATTCGCGTTAAGTAACAAATTTTGATATTTTGTCATTGGTTTCGAGTCTTCCCAGCCTCAGATTGTTCTTAAAATGTTCTTAAATTTTGGGCGGTTTGAGCCTCAATGTTTTTATAAATTTGTTCTTACTAAAAAAGGGGAATAAATAGGACAATAAACACTTTTTGTAGTTGGTCTTGTTTGGCGCTGGAGATACAAATATAGCTCATATAAGGGGAACCCCCGGGGGTTTTAATATTGGTAAGTGAAAGAACTTCAGTTTTAATGAGTAAAAAAACATTTACTGAGCATAAACGTGATAGAACTACAATTATACAATTGGCAATAAGATTAACACCAGGCGATCGGCTCTTGCGTGCAAGGTACGCCTGACTGAATTGATTATATGGCACCATCCCAGAAAGCCGCGCGCGCACAAAATGGTTTCAAAATGGCCGCCATTTTAAATTACAGTCGTTGGTTTTAAAATAGTTCTAAGTATTATCAAAACTTTAAATGCATTTATCAGCTAAAGCTGTAGATGGGCTAAAAGGCAACTTCTTTGTTGAATATAATTACCAGAACTTGTCTGTTTAATAGTTCGTTTTACGGA
>JANRMR010016901.1:4863-15329 GCA_025434825.1 Bergia sp. 'catenularis' | reverse complement strand
AGGTGTTTCAGGATGGCTGGTGGGTGATTAGACTGAGCATTGATGTATAATGGTGGGTTATCAGGCTTTCTGTAGGGACAAAACTTCTCCGTGGTCAGATTGAGTGTTATGTCTAAGAAATTTACTATCTTGAGGTTTGCCTGCACAGTAATCCTGAGGCTGACTTCGTCAAAGATTTGGTAGAATTTCTTTCTGATGTTGTCTGCTGTTCTTGGGCCCATGTTTCTGAAGACGGCCAATCCGTCGTCTTGGTAGAGACCGATGTTTTCGTTATTGAATTTGGTTCTCAGCTTCTGGAGTATAACCAATCCCACTAGTTCACAAACCTCCGCCCCGTCAAAGCTGCCCATAGTGACGTCGAACATGGATTGGCTGTTTTTCTTACACCAGGGTTTTTCTTGGTCGAATAATAATGATTTCCGGGCGTGCATAATGATGTTGCGGTCTTGACAGGTTATATTGATGAACTGGCTGGCGAAGTCGAGGGACTGGTTCAGCAGTGCTTCGGAGATCAACGGGTAAAAATTGACGATGTCAAACACGAGAAATGTGAGTGACTGCTTGTCTTGTAAACTGCTGAACCACTTGATCACTGAATGGGAGTTTTTCCACTGGTTAGCTTGGCAAGTTGATCTTACTTCGTCATTGATTTTCTCCAGAACTTGCTTGCTTACTCGTCCGAGGTTGCTTTTAGTGGGGTTGATAAGCCTGCAAGTAGGGTTGTTCTGTGGCCACTCAAGTGTATAATTATTTATTCCACCAAATTATAATTGAATGGAAAACTTTAAATGATTGTCACTCATGGTCTTGCACATGTAAGATTGTATTGATGCATATTGTTGTACAGTATATCAGCAAGTATAAAATGTTAGGAGAACCAATTAAATTGAGGGAAAATATTCTATAAAATCATATCTATCTAATATATTTCTATCTGCATGTATGTATATATATATATAATGTTATATATATATATAGTATCATAACATTGTGCTTACTGACTAAAACCAGTCCAATTTATTTGTTATTCTAAAACTGTTTTCAACAGATAAGCAAGCAAGAAGGACATGAGTTTTATGAACTAGTGAATGCTTACTACAGAGCTAGAAATGCCCTTGTGGCCACTCATTACGAATATGAGGTACTGGCACTGTTTATAATATCATGCAAAATATATTTACAGGGGTTCTCAGTGTACTGGTTTTGTCTGATATGAAATGTGTTGGAAGCTGTTGCTCGGGCCTACAAATAAATAAGGAGAGAAGCATGCACGCCAATGGAGTGAATAGGGGGCTTTTTACAGGGTGCTTCTTATTTCCAAGAATGGCTATAAGCAAGGGGTCCAGTTTATATGGGATAGGGTCATTGTCGTTCCTACTCTTTCGTTGTAAATCTGTTGGTTAGCTGGAAGTAAGTTCACATTTTGTTTATCTTCTTTTTCCTGCTTATCACTGTGATACTGTACTGTTGTCCCTCCCTGCCATTTTCTGTTGTTTTCCAACCCTACCTTCCCATTTGCAAGATAGTAACTATACAAATGAATAGGATTTAAAACATAATTTTTAATTATTCTGACTTTCTCCTACTTTAGAAGTATTTACTTACAGCTGTGCTGATCTCTTGCAGGTTATCACAAAACAGTGTGAGGAAAAGAAAGAACAGGTTTGGAAAATAAAGGATCACATGATAGCCGCACAGGTAAATTGGTTAGAGACAACCATATTTGGAATTGGAACATTGAAAGGGGGTAAGAAGGGGGGAGGGGAGGAGGAGAAAAATAACCACAAAATACTTTAATTGAATGTTTAGTTCCTGAGAATAATGTTGCTGTGTTGTCAAAAGTAAAATATGGAGACTAAAGATTGGTTTCTGTGTAAAATGTATTTAATACAGGGAAAATTTATTTTGTAATGACCAAAACCTGGTAATTTTGATAAACTCAGATCTAGAGCATAGACTACTCAAATCCATGGATTTAAGTGAATAAAACCACAGGGCACTGAATAGACAAAACACAGTAATATAATAATGTCTATAATTTAAATCAAGTGCTTCATAATTTTTATTAAATACCATTTTTTATTTTTTAGGGTAAATGCAAAGATAATGTGTCAGTGTCTCAAAACTATCCTTACCAACAAGCAGAATTGAATGTCTTGGTCCCTGGAGAAATTGAATCCCTTCTGAAGAAAATACAGAAGGCACTTCATGAGGTAGGCCAAATAATTCTTTAATTAAAAGGCTCTGTGTACATATGCACAGGGCTGGTTGCTAATGTACTAAGCACATTGTAGTTGAAGAGTCATTCAGTTAAAGCTGCAAGGATTTCCCCCTTTGTTTTAGGCCTAATTACATTTACTTAGAGTATTAATTTTTATTATTTTGGTATGTTGTGTTTGTTACTTTCAATAGTATTCTCATTCAGGAGTACATACACATGTATATTAGTAGGGGTGTATAACTGTATCATACGCGTGAATGAACCAGTTTGCATGCAAAGTTATTTTTAGAAATAAATCCTGTGTGCAGGAGCTGACGTGGTGCATGAACTTGCCTTAGGTCATCTTGATGTTAGTGCATTGTCGTCACAC
This sequence comes from Bergia sp. 'catenularis', assembly GCA_025434825.1. Lineage (NCBI taxonomy): Eukaryota > Metazoa > Cnidaria > Anthozoa > Zoantharia > Parazoanthidae > Bergia > Bergia sp. 'catenularis'. Next base: position 12,738 of record JANRMR010016901.1, on the reverse strand, counting down.
AACAGCACAATCAGATGAAACTGTCCAATTGTCCATGGCTATTTTCACATGCATGCGAATTGGTCAGTGGCACGAGTATCTTAAAATAGCTTCACATGTAAACAGGTTCATTCAAACATGTTGTACTGGCACTGCTGAGAGATAAATACTCCGACTAATATACTCCTGCTTCAATATATTAAATTTTATCTCTTGTAGGTAATAACTTACAATAATAATAATAATAATAACAATAATAATAATGATGACAATTATAGTAATTATATCCATTTTGAAATCACTGGTGATTCCTGCAATCTTATTGGTTCCTAACAGCAGTGATTACAGAATTAATTGCACTGTTTTGAGTTTGCAATTGCAATCCCCTATGGCTGACCAGGAATCAGACTTGGGATATTCTGCAGTGTCAACAGTCTGATATTGTACTGACTGAGCTAAATGTGCAGTAACAACTTTTGCTCAGTTGGTATTTAGTGAAATGGGATGTGCTTGAGAAATCACACAAGTCAGTGACCTATACCAGTTGAATAATGAAATAATTACCTCACGACTGGCAGTGGAAGAACTTAATCATGACAGTTATGGTGGCAGTAGTAATTATTTGATAAGATCCTTGACTGCTACTTGAAAGTCCAGGTTTTGTTTGCCATCTTGGCCATGGGGCTGAATATTTGGGTGATCTACTTTCACCACACCAACCTTGGTAAGGGCATTAAGCCACTGGCCCCCAGATTGCTGAAGGACCACTCAGTGGAAGTGCCACCTTGGTAAGGGCATTAAGCCACTGGCCCCCAGATTGCTGAAGAGCCACTCAGTGGAAGTGCCACCTTGGTAATACTATTTATATTTATTTATTAATAATAACAATTACTAATCACTGTATTATTCCAGACCCTGTGCCTCCAGATGTACACCAGCCAGCTGGCTCGGCTGCATGTTGATATCTATATATATGAACTGCTGACTAAGTCCACCATTTTAAGTACTGTCCCCCGCGACTGTCCTGTAACAGGTTAGTATTGTGTGAACCCCTTTGCATGAGACATTTTTGTGACAAAATGTCATGACAAGCTGGCGACCGTATGGTGTGACAAGTGGTACAACCCCCTGACTGTTTTGTAACAGAATGGTGTGACAGGCTGGTAGAACCCCCTGACTGTTTTGTAACAGTATGGTGTGACAGGCTGGTAGAACCCCCTGACTGTTTTGTAACAGAATGGTGTGACAGTCTGGTAGAACCCCCTGACTGTTTTGTGACAGTATGGTGTGACAGGCTGGTAGAACCCCCTGACTGTTTTGTAACAGAATGGTGTGACAGGCTGGTAGAACCCCCTGACTATTTTGTGACAGTATGGTGTGACAGGCTGGTAGAACCCCCTGGCTGTTTTGTAATGGAATGGTGTGACAGGCTGGTAGAATCCCCTGACTGTTTTGTAACAGAATGGTGTGACAGGCTGGTAGAACCCCCTGACTGTTTTGTAACAGAATGGTGTGACAGGCTGGTAGAACCCCCTGGCTGTTTTGTAACAGAATGGTGTGACAGGCTGGTAGAATCCCCTGGCTGTTTTGTAACAGAATGGTGTGACAGGCTGGTAGAACCCCCTGACTGTTTTGTTACAGTATGGTGTGACAGGCTGGTAGAACGTCCCTTACTGTCTTTGACAGTGTGGTATGACGGGCTGGTAGAACCCCCTGACTGTTTTGTGACAGTATGGTGTGACAGGCTGGTAGAACGTCCCTTACTGTCTTTGACAATGTGGTATGACAGGCTGGTAGACCCCCATAACTGTTTTGTGACAGTATGGTGTGACAGGCTGGTAGAACCCCTGACTGTCTATGACAGTGTGGTGTGACAGGCTGGTAAAACCCCTGACTGTCTATGACAGTATGGTGTGACAGGCTGGTAGAACCCCCGGACTGTCTGTGACAGTATGGTGTGACAGGCCCATAGAACCCCCTGGCTGTTTTGTGACAGAATGGTGTGACAGGCTGACTGTCTATGACAGTTTGGTGTGGCAGAGTGGTAGAAGTCTTTTTATTTTTATTGTGCATCTCAGATCTCTGAAAGCCAGTACATTTGTTCACTGTGAACCACTGATTTCCAGCCAGAACTCAGTCTTTTCACTGTTATCAGACATCTCAGATCTCTGAAAGCCAGTGCATTGTGAGTGCAGTGCTTAGTTTCTTCACTGTTATTGAGTGTCTCAGATCTTACCTACATTGCATAAATTGCCAGATGAAAGTTTCGTCTGAGACAAATATTCTATCAAGATTCTAGATAAAGACATGTATGGTCACTGACATCTTCAAAAACGTTTTATATAAAACAAAATGTTAAAAATAAGCATTTTTTCAGGTCACTGTCCAATGGACATGTCGCCAGAAATCCAAAATGATTTACAGAGACTAAGAGATTGCATCAGTGTGCTGTTCATGTTTGTTCGGCAGCCATTGCAAGATGAATCATTTGTGGAACACTTGAATCAATGGCTTGAACAGCTGGTAAGTTTCAGAACAAAGACATCATCAAAAGTAGAGCTACAATGGTAAAACTGTCAGTTGTGAGAGTTTGAAAGCGCTTGTTGTAGGATAGAACAACATAAATTTGTGATTTGAATTGAATGGAAGGTGGTGCAATCATTGTCAGTTTATGTGCAAAGCTTATTGTATAAGAGAATAAAAAATACCGTATTTCTAATTCAATATTCAGGATCCCAAGATCTGTAGTGTTTTAAATGATTACCTAGTCATTACTTAATATTGTAAAGCCCGAATACATGTAGTTGATATTTGTCATTTGAGTTTAAACTTCCCATACAATTCAACCCAGTTCGATGCGAGACTGTTTTTTTAAGGTCGGTACACCAGTACATTCTAGAGACTTTCCCCCGTGGGTGTACCGCTTTTCCCCGCCACTGACTGTTTTTTACAAGAGATGCAAGATCGATAATAATTTGTGTAACAATGGTTTTGTCTATTGTAAATTACAATACAAACAAATTCCATTAGCGGACGTCACACCTACGAGTGTTGAAATGCATGAACGAACAGTTACACTGTACTGTATGTGAAATTCTTCCACTGTGTTGATATTAGCGAACATATCAACATAAATTTCCAAAAGAAAAGTGTTTGATTTTCTCCGTGATGATATTATTGCATGTTCCGCAAGTAGTAGCAGAAATAATTTCTATTCACTAACAATTTAGTGGCTGCATGAAGTCAAAGATTTTAAAACGGCTTCGTGAAAACGAGAAACTAACAGCTTGTGGGCAGACGCTCGCGCCAAAAGAACGAAACTGACAAGCGGACAATCGAGAGTTGTGAGTGTAGAACTCAAAGCCAAACTGTATGAAGGGAAATTTGATCTCAAGTTTATACATAAATAAAACTCTCAAGGCCCGAGACAAATGACGTGTTTACAGTCTCCAAGCGACATTCATTACTTTTAGAGCAGCAGTAGTACTATTGTTATCTTTTAAACTAAACAGGTTTCTCCATCTGATTAGCAAACTTTTACTGCGAAGTATTTATGAAGAAAATAGTTTAAAACGCCATCGAAGTTTCAAACCAGATGCTATTCAATTGCCTCGTGCATGTTTAGGGTCACAATAACATTTTAATATATTGCAATAAGAATTGAAAAAAAAGTTACAGACAGTTTCTAATTTGCCAGTTCACACTGATTATTCACATCGACCTTTTTACTTCAGTTCAGTCTTTAATGTGATATTCAGTTGATTACATTATAACTACAGTTCTTAAAGACACAGCTCACAGGAAGGTTATGCTTTTGGTTTTGGTTGAGGTCACCAATCAAAGCATATGTGTTTTCTATGACAAAGCCTTGAGGGCATAATTTGAAGACGTGGATAGGGAAATCTCCACAGATTAACACATTGTTCGCTTTTCTTTTCTCTTACATGGTCACATCTGCTAATAGAAAAGGCCAGCACTGCACTATAGCACTGCAATTTTACCAGATGATCATGGCTTTATTTCATAATTTTCACCACTTTCGAAGCACGCATCTCACCTGTGGTTTCACAGTCCATTACACTTTCGTTTCTATTGGCTTAATTTGACAATTCATTCCTTTCTATCTAAAAATACTTTACTAGCTCATAAGGCGTAAAGTAATGGATTAAATGTACAGTTGTGTTTCCAAAAATCTTTTCTAAACTGATCGAGCAAAGAGAAATTTAGGTTGGAAACTAGCATAAAACGTGGTAAAGGTCACCGAAAACACAAAAAACTTCGCATACCCCTCCTAGGTTCAGGTGCTCACACTCGCATGTCCCAGCACCTGTACCTATTTTCCCCGACCTTAAGAAAAACACTGCAAGACCATACTTGTAAATCAATATCCTTTGAACATGTTGAATCTGATAAAACTCTACGCTTGTTTGTATATGTAACAGCTGGTAAAACGACTTTGAATCAGCGCAAGTTTGTTTAAACTTGCATTAACTTGTTATTCCCTTTGGTCACGGTTTAATTGGTTGTATCTGGGAACAATTTTTATCATAAATTTACGTTGTTTGCATCGTTAGGTTGCTGTTTTGCTGAGGGTGTCTTCGCTTGCTGATCTTGTGTTTCTATTAAACCACATTATGCGCTGCCCAGCTGGGTTTGCAAGTAAGGTTGCCCACTTTATCCAGTTCCCAGTACCTAGTTTCCATGGTGATGGTTACCATAGCTACATGATGAATGAACAGTTCATCTGGGATAATCCTTTGCTGCACCATTTTGTGGCCACTTTAGCAGCTATCCTCTATCCAACCAGGTGAATTTAATGAAAATTCTTGATTTCCTAATTTTGAGGATTAATTATCAAACATTTTAACTGTTCAAGAAAAGCAAAATGAATTGCCATTGTAGAAATGTTTTTGACAGCTCTTTAAAAAATCAGGGTATTCTTGGATTTTGCAAATCTTTTTCTACAGGATAAGGGTTCATATTGATTAAAAGGTAAGGGCGTTGAAAGAAATGCTAATGATGCGGGTCTTACTATTATTTAAAGTGTTGAGTAACATTGTCCCTTGCACAAATGTTGTCATCCGTGGATAGCAGTAAACCAGAGTACCCGATGGATTGTTACATCCAACGTTTAGAAAAGACCACAAAGGGAATTGAATCCCGGTTGTATTTGTGAGAGGCTAGTGTTTAAACATAGCACTGCTCACTCAACGCCCCAGTGTCAATTGTGTTAGATAATCACGTCATTTTATAAAACATGTTAAACCAATTAATATTTCTCCCAATAAGATTGAACCGTTATCTAAATATATCCATTTATTTTAAGAAATCCAATATAAAAACTGTTAAACACTTTTCTGAAGTACATGTCCACAAATTTCATGTAGAAAGAGTACTTCATGACCTTTTGCTTCTCGAATGTATGCAGGGAAAGAGAGAGTTTTCTTCAAAAGCTGGAAGTTTTAAAGAAAGGTGTGTTTTTATTTGTGTTGTGGTTTTGGTCATACATAATCCAGTTTCTGTTTTGAAACTCTTTTGGAGAACTACATGTAATATCAATGGTGCACTGTGTAGTCTAGCTTGATAAGCCCTCCTGATTTGTCTGTGTTTGTTTGACCTTTGCTTTCAACCGTTTTATGAGTTATTGCTTGTAATGCAGTAAACTTTAAAAGATGTAGAATTTGCAAAATATCTAGAAGTTGTGAATAATCCGCCGTTTTCCAGTTTCTTCATGCTTTTGCCAACATTCTTGGGTTATACAGTGTATTGTTTAATACAGGGATCAAGACTGTTCTATATTTTAAAACTGCTATAAAATGTTCATTCAAGGCTGTTTGGGTAGTGATAGGTAGGCTGTATTTCTGTCAGATTTCTAAATGTATTCGACGGGCTGTGTCTAAACTGCAGGTACAATACGCAGTATCAGTTGGACACTGGTGGACGAAGAAGGAGAAGAGGTGATTTGTTAAAAATAGCATCTTGTGTTCGGTCATTGTTATTAGTGTATTGTATTATAGCTGTAGAAAAAGTAATCCCTTACAACTAGCATCTTGTGTTCGGTCATTGTTACTAGTGTAGTGTATTATAGCTGTAGAAAATGTAATCCTTTACAAGAAGCACTGTCTGTTTGGTCATTGTCACTAGGTCACTGGTGTATTTTATCATAACTGCAGAAAAGGTAATCTTTTACAGTTTGTTTCCTGTGTTCGGTCATTATTACAAGTGTATTGTATCATGACTGTATAGGGTTTTTAAATCTCTTAGAAGTACCTGTTAATGTGCCATTTTTACTAGTGTGCATCGTGACTTTTTCTCGTAGCTTAATGGATCACCAGTCTGTCACACTGCTGACGTTTTAGTACAAAACGATTACATCGACTGACATTGCCGAATGCAGTTAAGGACTTATCTCCTTTTAAAGTCGTGTGGTATTAAGTTAGATGTAAATTTAGACTTACGAGTTGATAAATACTTGGCTGCTTCCGTATGCATCGATTAGTATAGAATTTCCGGCAGATTTAAGACAATTTGGTATTGCAAAATGAACGCGTCGGTATTCTATAAACTGGGTCCATTATTATATATATTTTGATTGACAGGAGGAGGAGGTAGAGAACAGCTGGGCTCTGTTACAGGAAAGCGACCTGGTGTCGGTCTTCCTGCAGTTCCCATTTGATGCCATATTTAGACATTTATTGAAGATTGACCCAACTGTCAACAGTAAGTGTTCCTGCTTCTTGGCCTACCATAGCGTGAAAAAGATTGTCGTTGGTTCTTAATATGGAAAGAGTAAGTGCATTTCTCCTATTTACAAAGATTAAAAACAGGCACAGAGCCCATTACTTTTTAATACAGCAGTTTCATTAGTTGTGTGTCATTCAAGATTGTTTTGTTTTTATTTCCTCAGATGAATTCCTTACAGAAGCATCATATTCTTTAGAGTACACTACGAGTCGAGACATCATGAGGATGATTGCTTTTGCTACTTGTGCTGTGAGAATCATGGGGAATGCATTTGCTACCTATCAGAGGGTCAGATACCGGGCCTTCGTGAAAAGGGTTGGACGGACCATAAGGTAAGAAGGTACTTAGCACATATGAGAATCATGGGGAATTTATTTGGCACTTTTCAGACGGTCAGAAACACGTCCTTTGTGAAGAGGGTTAGACGTAAGAAGATACTTAAGACACTCACGTTATGAGAATCATAGGGAGAGTATTTGGTTCTTATCAGAGAATCAGAAACAAGTACTTTGTGAAGAGGGTTGGACCGACAGGTACTTAGGATATTCGTGTCCTGAGAATCATAAGTGCTTTTGGTTCAGGAGTTCTTCTACAAGCTATCCGAAGATCAGATATAGAACCTTTAATGAAGAGTCAAACAAAACCTTGAAGCAAAAAATACCCTAGCAGCTTGTTTGTGGAGAATCATGGGGAGAGTTGCTGTTGATTGTAAAAGGGGTCAATTATCATGCTTTTTGTGACGATTTGATCCCCAGACAAGTTGTGCAGTACGTGCTCGACCACTGGTCTAACTACAGGAGCTGGCGGATAAATGTGTGTGGAGATACAGAGCACACTGTGCCTGATGTCTACCCAACCGAACACCAGTTCACTCTTGAAAGACTGCAAGTAGAAGTGGATCAGTTTTTCTTGCGAGCAACGCAGCAAATTCTTACAGCACATAGGTATGTTGACACTTATTTTGTTGCATTTTCTTCACGCTGATTATTGCAGATAAAGATATAAATTAGTTTACTTAATTAAATCAAGAGAAACCAGAACAACCGACTGGGAAAGTAAAAGGGATTGTAATGAATGATGTTGCAATGACAGCATTATTTCCTTTTGGGGTTCCATGATCGCAGACTGCTGCAGTGGGTAAGTAATGAGTGA
>JANRMR010016790.1:0-15337 GCA_025434825.1 Bergia sp. 'catenularis' | reverse complement strand
CTACTACTACTACTACTATTACTACTACTACTACTACTACCACTACCACTACTACTACTACTACTACTACTACTACTGTTACTACTATTATTATTACTACTACTACTATTACTATTACTATTACTACTATTATTACTACAACTACTACTACTACTACTACTATCACTACTACCACTACCACTACCACTACTACTACTACTACTACTACTACTATTACTACTACTACTACCACTACCACTACCACTACTACTACTATTACTACTACTACTACCACTACCACTACCACTACCACTACTACTACTATTACTACTACTACTACCACTACCACTACTACTACTACTACTACTACTATTACTACTCTACTACTATTACTACCACTACCACTACTACTACTATTACTGCTACTACTACTACTATTACTACTACTACTACTATTACTACCACTACCACTACCACTACTACTACTATTACTGCTACTACTACTACTAGTACCAATACTATTGTTGTTGTTTTTACAACTATAAGTACAACTTCTTTCTAACTAAATAATGACAGTGATGCCAATACGGGTAAGATCTGTTAGTGTTCATCGATACGATTACGGTGAAAATAGAGTAACGTGCCCTTACTGAGGAATCCCGGCGTGTTCTGCCATTGTGTGTGTCCTTTCGTGAAAGTGCTGCCAGACTTATCCAAATATTATTAACTCTTTTGCATAAATTCACGACTCTTAACAAACAAAAAAAATGCATTTGAAAGTATATTCATTACTAAGTTGCAACTGCAAAAAAGCCCTTTGATTTTCTAACGTTAGCATCAGAATAAGCAGAGAAAATAACTTCTGAATTAACGAGTTGCTTTTTATTGCTTTTTTAAAATAAATGACTGAACTAAACAGTTTTGATAAATAGATCCTTGTTTGCAATTTTTTTGTTTGTTGAACTTCGGATTAATATAATGCTTGCAAAAACAGTGTAAACTAAATTGAACAATTTTTTTGAAGCGTCTTAGCTGCCACAAGTCAATACGTCTGATGATCCAGATATCGCTGTCTCGATGAAAGCTCCAAGCAAAGTTACTCGCTGTAATAAGTCAAGTATTTGACTAGAAGTAGTCATCGAAGCAGTTAAAGAACTTCTAACTTTTCTTAGCGAGTACCACGTGTTCTGTCCTTTCTTGTATTGCTTGATTTCTACAGGCCCTTCTTAGTTCCTTGTAATTTGTGCTTTTATTTTAGAGTGAGTTCATTTAGCTGCTCGACAACTAATAACAAATTGATGGACGGCCTGCTTGATCGAAACGTGAACTAAAAAGCAAATTTATAAGATATCAGCTTGTAATGTATCTAGAGCAAACTGAACAAGTTCAATTGACAGATATTCTGGTTTCCAATGAGAAGACCACATCCCTGTCAAATGTGCCACTTTTCGTGGTGCACAACACCGCCGCTTAAAAACCGGCAGCAAGTATTTTGGAGCACATCTCAATGCGCAGAAAAGATATCTTAACACGACAAATATTTGCTAGTTAGGGCTAGAACAATTGAGTCATTTGATGAGTATCAAGAAACTATTCCATCAAAACACCAGTCCTGATGTTGGTGAGTTGACAGATAAATTCCTCAGACTGAAGGACATCATACGATCACACACGCAATGATTCAACACAGTTTCTCAAAACCAAAAAGCTAATAAGCAAGAATAAACTCATAGGATTGATCTTTTTATATCTCTTCTAAACTCCAGATCTCTTAGAATAGTTTATATCTGTAGTTCTTGAATAGTGTGTTTTTTAAATTGTAGACAGAGGAATGCATCTCCTATCCAGCAAAAATGCTCGCTAACGAGTTTTCATTTTTTCTCGTCTATTGACACTGAAAGAGTTTTGTAATTTATTTTTCACATGCCGATAAGAATTTTTGGTAATCAGAAAGTGGAAATGGAAAGTAAGATATTATCGGGATCTCGATCATTAACCGCAATGTTCTTTTTTTGTTTTCATGAGAAAATGACATCTTTTCAGCAACCAGCCTCTTTTTGACAAAAATACTGCGGTTCAAAATTTTTTCTTATTTATTTGCCGTCACTTAGGGTCGAGCAAACAGTTATTCAGCTTCACCGGTGAATGGCAAAACTGCCAATCTAGAATACTTCTAAAATCCCAAACACTTGACTACTTCAGGACTTTCGAGTGGGTAATAAAAATAAATCTCAGTATTCAAGCACATTGCCATTGTTCCGTTAAGTTTTAACTATCACAACGGATCATAGGCCACAACAAATCAACGCCAGAGCTTGTTAAAAGAATAAGAAAGTTGTTAAAACAGCAATTCTTGATCTCAAGAGATCTACAATATGCATTTTTCTCATTGGCGTAGTTTCAAATATATTCTTCCATAACATAAACGCAGTAAACTGAAGACCACCTACTTTGCTCTTCGTCGTGTGTATTTTACGAGACCCGAGGAGTTTTTTTCCAGCCGTTGTGACTGTACCATATTCCATCACCAGTAGAATCCAAATAGTTAGAAACATGCTGGTTTGCATGGCGCTGGTTAAGTTTGAATTTTGAGCTGTGGCTCAGTTGTTCGAAGGCGCTAACTGCTGTCAACTCCAGTAAATGGGAATAACTTTTATGACTACCAATTGTCGTAAGCTCTGCCCATACTGACCCGTGATGCGAGGTATTTGACCCTTCTCAAAATCACTTCTAATCGGCGGCTGATGGCTGTCGACAGACAATGTGAAGTTTCTGTATTATCTAATACGTCACTTGCAAATCTTTTCAACCAAGAAGAAGTCTTTGAAGTATCCGTCTAATTAAGCTAAGTAAGCGGACCCTCTGTAAATGAGTGAACGTTTTAATTTTAAAATTGGATGTGACTATTGATATCTTGTCACTATTTGTTTGCCTAATTAAATATTTCCTGTATTACTTAACAGTGAAGGAAAGAAACCGCTTTATGGCGGGAGCCCTTTATACCCATGATTGAATGGTTTGCTTATCCCATCAGCGGATTCCAGTCATTGTGGCTGACAAAATGACCGGCTGAAAGGGAGAGAACTTTGGTATTTATGGAGGAAACATTGTGAACATTGCAATTTATGCTCGAACAGTGCGAAGCTGTTGGTCAGACTACAGATCAAATCTATTCAAGATTTCAAAAGCTAATTTAAAATGAAGCTTAAGTGAAAACGTGTCAAAATAAAACGATAGAAACCTGTGCAGAAACTGTGTCATGGTATATGGTGAAGAAGAGTTCTTTATTACTCCTTTGTTTTGCCGTTCAACCACGACACAAGGCCATGAACACGCACCTCATCATCATCTCTTTCCTTTTTGATATTAATGCTCTTTCAATTATTGCTGTAGTTGTTTGAAGCTGATATCAACAATATATATCATTTATGATTACAGTTAGTGATGAAAAATATACATATTGTAAAGACACTTTATCATCCTTAGCGAACCAAAGCTGTGTTGGCAGGTTATCAAAGGCTAGTCTTTGATATTCCACTTAGCCATTTTGTATTTCATCTTTTTTCCGTTTGTAACTCTTGTTTTGACTTTCATTCTTGTTTGTAGCGCCTTTTTGGTTCCACAAAAAATGTTTTATGCACTTTGTTTAATTGGCGTATTGAAATCAGATTAAGGTGATGGCGGCAATCAGACTCTTAACAACCAGCCAATTAACCAGCCGATCAGCCGATCAGCCAATGCAATGCTTTATCTACGTTTTGCACAAGAGTTGGGCGCACGTGGTGGATTGCGACCTGAAAGAGGAAAAGCACAACGGGTTGGAATATCCATTTCCTCTTATTCTCGCCCATTCCCTTCCGCTCAACCTAATTCTCAACCTTTTTGCCGAAAAACGTCCACGTGTGAGTGGAAATATGAATTACACCGCTTTGCTCAGCTGGTACTGTTTTTATTGACAAAAACAAAAACCTTTGAGTGATAGAAGCAATATTTCGTACATTCTCTTTGAAAAAGATATAGTAAGAATCCCAGAAAAATATTTCCTTAACTATTTTAGTGCATTGCTTCACAAAAACAGCAATCTGACGCATACTAATAATTAGTTTGCAAAAACTAAACTGTTTACGATACCCAATGTGTTATTTTCTATATTATCTATTGACACCTCACCAAAGTTGACAAACTGCCGACGGATGGAGTTTGCGTGTGGCGGTTGAAAAGTTATTCAGCACGATCCCCTGTTTTGTCTGGGAGTCGTCAGTTGCATGTAAAATGCCAAAATATCTGACCACTGTTACGGGCTTGGGATCCGACCATCCCGCCGGCACATTTCGTAACATGCAGAGGCTTGACAAAAAAAATCAGGCATTTCTTCATGCGCTTGTTTATTCTCGGGGAGGGGTTTGGGGCAATGTGTTATTGGGCTCCGTGTCCCTCAGGTCTACGTACTAACATTGCTAGCAACCTTCTGTTCATCAGCGTCTCCGAGTGAAAGTTTGGTGTATGTGTCTTACTCATAAAATGACCATAAGTTTTATTTATATTAAATGTCCTAATTCTTAAGAAAACGTAGAGGTCATATATATATTACTTCAGACATTTGGTGATGTTGTATCATCTTAGAATTTGAAATTCCTTCTATGCATTGTAATGTTGGTAAATATCATACTGTTTTCATTTTTCAAGAAAAAAATTACTGTGATCTGTCTGGATGTGTTACTTCCTATGATCACTAAGTTGATTTTAAAATATCTCTCTGCAATCTGGACACCTCCCTAATGATTGGAAGAATGCTATTGTTCTCCCACACTTGAAAAAGCCTGGACTTGAACCTGTCTCCAGTAGTTTTCGACCTGTAAGCAATTTGTCGAAAATTGACGGAGGGCTGTATTTGACCATTTTGTGGAACATTTAAATTCAAATGGACTTATGCCGCAATTACAATCAGCTTGTAGAAAGTTCCACTCGACTGAAACAACCCTATTAAAAGTAAAGAATGACTTACGTATCAACATAAACAAAGGCCATGTCACCCTTCTCGTGCTGTTAGATCAAAGTGCAGCCTTCGACACGATTGATCATGCTATTCTCTTGCGAAGACTAAGAGATAAGTTTGGTATTAACGGTACTGTTCTGGCATGGATTTCCTCGTATTTAACCAATAGGTCGCAGCGTGTTTCCGTGAAGGGTGCCCAATCTGATCCGTTTGACCGCAAGTGGGGTGTACCGCAAGGATCCTGCCTTCGCCCTTTACTTTTCGTTCTATATGCTAGCAAAATTTTTGAGATCACGGAGAAATACCTCCTGAACGTTCACGTGTACGCTGATGATACGCAGCTATATATATCATTCAGCCCTGATGACCTAGGAAGCCAGGAGGCTACTATTCGAGCCATGGAACTATGTATATGTAAACTTCGTCTGTGGATGCTCTACGATATACTTATGCTAATTGGTGATAAGACGGAACTAACCATTGTTGCTCCCCACCCCCCAACAACTAGCTAAGCTCGTGACCGTCAATGTTAAAGTTGGCGATGTCAATGTTCATCCAGTGACATCTGTCCGAAATTTAGGTGTATAGTTTGACTCTCATCTCACGATGAATGATCACATAAGTAAGCTGTACAGTGCCTCTTTCTATTATCTCTACAGCTTCAGGCGTATTCGCAAATACTTAACCAGAAAAGTAACTGAAACTCTGATTCGCGCTTTCATCTCTACCCGGTTGAATTATTGCTGAACAGTTTAATGTACGGACTCCCTAAGTATCAACTGAACAAACTTCAGAGAAAGCAAAATGCTTGTGCCAGGCTTGTTTACGAAGGCCCGAAATACTGCCACATCACTCCGCTCCTGTATGACCTTCATTGGTTCCCAATAGTCCACAGAATCACTTTTAAAGTAGCAGTCCTCACATTTAAAGCCCTGCATGGTCTGGCACCATCTTATTTAAGGGACATGTTAACCATCCAAACAGTGGGGCACTGCAATGTAAGAAGTACCAATCAAGGGCTGCGACTATGCCATCAACCACTCCGTTCCAAAGCATTCAGTTCCGCCGCACCAACAATATGGAATGGTCTGCCAGGCAGACATCAGGAGCTGCACCAGTCTTAAAAGTTTTAAGCGTAAACTCAAAACATTTATTTTTACAAGTGCTTTTCATTTTTAGAAATAGGATTTATCTATCTATTCATCTAGTATTATATTAGTTAGGATATTATGATGTGTTGACTGTGCGCAGCTGAACATTGTATGGAAGCTGCGTATTATAAATTCAATTTTATTATTGATCTAACACAAGAAGCAAATGTTTATTTGACTAACGGAACTGCTTCTGCTTCATTTTTATGAATTTAAAGTTAATTAGAATTTGAATTGAAGCTCTAATGGCACTCAGTTAACGGGGAGTTATCAAATATCTTATAACTTTTGCTTTTACACTGATTCTGAAGGATGTTTTTCACGGAGATTTAATTTGTAAATGAATGAATTTTTGTGAAGCAACATAGTATTACAAATAAGAAAAACACAATTAGCCAGTGTATAACTTTGACTATCTAGATTTCTCTGCCAGAGGCAAACACTCGGTAACAATACAATTGCCTTTCGTAACCTGTAGTTACTGTAAGTGCCTTCTTTCGAAAGGAGTTAGTTTCTGGGAGGGGGCATACTGTTTTAGAAAGCGGTTTTTACATATCGACTTAATTACATATAGACTTTACATATTGGCTTGAAACGCGACACAATATTTGGACAAAAGTTTTGAAAGCGCTCAAGAACATGCAACTATAATTTCTTCCAAAGTCATGGCAAAATAATTGTTTTCCCGCGTTTGATTTTTTTCCTCAGCGAGGCCTGATTTTCAAAGTTTTTTGCATACTGAATGTCAACGTTTTCTGTTCCATTAACTCGTACTTTATTTATGGTTTCTTTAAAAAAATGTTGGCTCTGCAGCAATCATGTCGTCTTTTCGCCGAGTTTCTACGAGAATCTACGAAGAAAAATACTTGTCACTCGCACTTGTGGTACATCCAACATAGCCGCAACAAACAAAGCTTCTCGGAATATTTTAGGCTTGAAAGTTTTCGAATAAATCACGAGACCGAAGGTGGCTTAACGGATTCTGCGCCCGTTAATTTTAAAGAAAATTTATATAGTTTGCTGTAAGTGAAAACAAAGAGGTTAAAAACTGAACAGAGAACGACTGCAGACGGCAAATAAGTACGTATGTTCTTGGTCTTTCTTTCCTAATTGTTGTCGAAACTACTGCTGTTGAAGAAGACATGATAGTGCCTCAGTTTCATGCCGTTTCACATCGAGCAGCTAGTAGTAACGTTTAAAAATGGAAGGTTCTATGGGAAATATTATCATTTTCAATTTTATTCTCGCTCTGTTTTCTACGAGTAATATTTGAATATATATATTGATAAAAATACTAGCTCGTAAAGCAGAGTCGCACCCAGCCTTTCTCGTTGTGCGAGACTGCACTGCAGAGAGTTCGCCCCAATCCCTTTCACACGCCACTCGCACGGTAAAAGAGAAGAACGCCTGCGGGGCTAAGGAGGCAGAGTGTGAAGGCTGTCTAAATAAAGTTTATTATTATTACTATTACTACTATTATTATTATTTATATTAATGTTATTATTATTATCGTTATTTTAATATAATTATTATTTTAATTCGGCTTTGCTTAACGTAGTGTTCCCCGTAATAGTATACCATAAATTTGGTCAGTATCTTGTAATCTTAGTCTTAGAAACATAGTTAACACCCTAAAAATGTTTTCTTTGCTGGGAAATTCTAAACAATGGTCTCTCAAGTTTAAATTCTCACAATTTTCTTGGGAAGAATGCTTGACCAACTTAGCAACTCCCACCTTGGGCTCCGCTCCCAAAGAAGGTCTGACCCCCCCCGCTAATGTTCCAAACTTTCTGCAGGTCCTACAGACATACTACAATCATGATGAAGCTGTTTTGTACAAATTGCGTTGAAATATGACCGCAAAATGCTAAGTGTTAGTTTGTAGTAATCGTAAAATGGCACAAAACGCCATTTTCCAAGAAGCTACAGCGATGGGAGATTGTTCTCGAATAAAATGCTTCCATATCTAGTGAGTAATCCCTTCAGTGCTCGTATTTCTTGCCTGGCTTTCATTCTGGGTCTGGCTACGGAGATATATATCAATATGCTGTCACTCAATATGCTTCAGCACTTTACGCCGTTTTATTACCCGATAAGCCATGCATGAAAAATATAAACAACTGTTTGCTGGTCTGCTCATGCGCCTGAAGACAAAGCAGATTCAAACAATACTGGGCTTGTTGAGAATAGCAGGACAAAATTACCATCTCCCTCAAGGCCAACGCTCGACTAAGAACTTGTACTGTTCGCCAAACAAACCTATCCGCCTCCCCCCCCCCAACCCTTAGGATATGTTGGATGAATTGTCCTCATTGACTTTCCATTGACGAACAACAGTACAGTGACGTGGGTGTTACATAAGTACCTTTAAAATACAGCTTATGCAAGCAATGCTTAATTTACACGTGTCACGTGTTTGTCATGCACGCAAATCAAAACAAATCACCAATTATATTTCACAAATGCATTTAATCTAATTTACAACGAAACAGTAAACTGTCGCTAACAAGTTAAGTTTGTTTTTTACACAAATAATTATTGGAGGTTTCAAGTGTTTCTATGGAATTATCTCGAATAATTTCTTTGGATCTCTGTGTTACTTGAATCACAGAACTAGCAGTGATCCAAGGTGATCCAATGCATCTGATTGGAATGTATCCTAACGTCACGAGGTAACTATGGGTCTTGCGCGAGACTGGGGTTCAAACTACAATCCAAGCAATGTTACATGTGGCTTCACTATATCTGCAACAGCTGTAAGAGATCATCAAATTCTGGTCACCTGATGGTCACATGTAGACATGCACCTTGACTGGTGATCGTGGTTGGTTACTATTGCTATCGACTAAGTCATGATTCACGTTCTTCCACTGTAACCATCACGCAGTTTGGGGTACAGTCACATGCAGACATAATCCATGATCAGTGACGGGTTGGGTATTAGCTGCATACGTTGACGTATTACGTACTTTCTCTACAACCATCAGAAATCACGATACAGTCACGTTCACATGGTATTTGTTTTGCAGCGTGACTGGAGCTAGATGTTATCTATATAGACCGAGCAATGCTTCAAGTACTTCCACTGTGACCGTAAGACAACCTATCACGGCACCATCGCTCATGAGGTCAAACACTGCAGGAATAAAAGAACACGAAGTTGCTTTGCTGTCTCATTCAACTCTATTGAGATTTAAAAAAAGAATTCTTTGATGCGACTGTAAAGTTACAACATCATTAATCAAATCTACAACTTTAAAAATATTTGCTTACAAAATCGAAAACAAACAAAAAAGCGTTTCCTCCTTGCTGCCTACCAAATGTACAAAAACAAAGAGTACGTTTAAAGATGATAAAAACTACGAATGAATGAAGTTTCAAGGGAAAGTTTATGGTAATGATGAGGGCGTGAGCCCGATGATGAACGTGGCAAATGATGATAAAAATGATAGAGGGGCGAATACGATTGTTACACTTTCAACAGGGATAAGTGTATCGTTAACGATAACGTCAATAAATATATTTCTTATAATATTGATAGCAATCACAATAATGATAATTGTTGTGATCACACTAGGAAAGTTTACTATTGTAAACAGCTTTTAAGTGTCTACCCTGGTAAACGCAACTCTAATTAGTTGCTGTGAAGATGGCGGTAAGGTGAATTGGGAGTTTGTGATCGTAAACACAACTCAAAAAGGAACATTCTGGGTGTCTAAAGACATAACACAAACACTGCAGGGGCACTTTTACCATCGTTTGGTTGCTTGTGAGATAGAAATTAATATAGACTGCGATAACAAGTTCTGTTGGAGACTGCAATAATTATGGCGATGAGTTACGGAAACTTGTGAAGATAAATGTTAAGTTGTGTAACGTGTAAACAGAAAACTGTAATAACAATATCAATAATAATAATTACAATAATAATCATAAATACAATACTAGTACAAATACTACTACTACCACTACTACTACTACTAATAATAATAATAATAATCAAATTGGCGACGATTGCGACCAATAAAGACCATCACAAAGATCTTGTTAGTGTTCAAGGTGATGACCATGATGATGGTACCGTTGTATAGCCATTAATATTGATATTGGTATTGATATTGGTAAAGATATTGGTATTCGTAATAGTATTGATATTGGTAATGGTATTAATATTGGTAATGGTGTTGATATTGGTATTGGTAATGGTGTTGATATTGGTATTGGTATTGGTAATGGTAATATTGGTGTTGGTATTGGTATTGATATTGGTATTGGCATTGATATTGGTATACTAATAGTGTTGATATTGGTATTGGTGTTGGTATTGGTATTGATATTGGTATTGGTAATGGTATAGATATTGATGTTGGTAATGATGTTGATATTGGTATTGGTGTAGATATTGGTATTGGTAATGCCACTGATACTGGTATTAGTATTGATATTGGTGTTGGTATTGATATTGGTATTAGTACTGGTATTGGTATTGATATTGATGTTGGTATTGGTAATGATATTGGTATTGGTAATGGTATTGGTATTGATACTGGTACTGATAACAATAACAGGAAAGATAACATTGAAAACGTACGCTCGATGTCCTGGTCTACAACATCTTTCCTTGTTTGTAGGATCTGATAATCAGGATGAAAAAAGTAAAACAAGTAAATACAACATTCAAAGTGAATCATTAACATCATTTGTAAGACTGAAGTCTGGTCATAACGAATAAAAAGTTTACTAAAATCGGGATAGCCACAACAACATCAAATAAAACCTTACTTGAATGATGTCCACAAACGCATGCGCCACATCCACGCAATCATCTTCCACATTCTCTCCAGGGTCACTGACAACTATAAACTCTATCCTGGGTTAAAAACACAGTGCCAGAATTTAGCAAAAGTTTATTGTCTTCTATCCTTAAAATAAGTTTGCAAATGAGGTCTTATTTTTAAACACCTTAGTTCCTTGAGATCTTTGGTTTTCAGAAGGGTTTGAAAGTTTTCGAAGAGACACCACACCACAACACACCACAACACACCTACACCACACCAAACCACACAAAACCTCACCACACCTACACTATACCACCAGCAAACCCCAACACTTACCCCTACACCTACCCCAGCAAACAACACCACACCTCACCACACCACAGCTACACCACACCACACCTACACCACACCTCACCACACCTACACCATACTACAACACACCTACCCCAGCAAACCACCAAACCACACAAAACTTCACCACACCTACACCATACCACCAGCAAACCCTAGCACCTACCCCAGCAAACAACACCACACCTATATCACACCTCACCACACCACAGTTACACCACACCACAGTTACACCACACCACACCTCACCACAACTACCCCAGCACACCACACCACACTTCATCACACACCACACCACACCTCACCACACCTACCCAGCACACCACACCACACTTCATCACACACCACACCACACCTCACCACACCTACCCAGCACACCACACCACACCTACACCATAACACAACACACCTACCCCAGCAAACAACACCACAAGTCGCTACACCACACCACACCTCACTACACCACATCACAACACACTTACCCCAGTACACCACACCACACCTCACTACACCACATCACAACACACCTACCCCAGTACACCACACCACACCACACCTACACCACACCTCACCACAAAAAACCTACCCAGCACACCTCACCACACCTATACCATACCACAACACACCTACCCCAGCAAACCTCACCACACCACACCACACCTACACCATACCACAACACACCTGCCCCAGCAAACAACACCACACCTCACCACACCACACCTATACCACACCACACCACACCACACCTACCCCAGCAAACAACACCACACCTCACCACACCACACCTATACCACACCACACCACACCACACCACACCTACCCCAGCAAACAACACCACACTTACACCACACCACAACACACCTACCCCAGCACACCAAACCACACCACAACACACCTACCCCAGCAACCACCACCACACCTCACCACACCACACCTACACCACACCACAACACACCTACCCCAGCAAACACCACCACACCTCACCACACCACACCTACACCACACCACAACACACCTACCCCAGCACACCAAACCACACCACAACACACCTACCCCAGCACACGAAACCACACCACACCACACTTGAACTCAGGTATTTTATTCACACATATAAATGGTCAGTTTGTCCAAAGTTTTTATACTAAAACTGTAAATCAAATCTGCAGTGTGCGTATCGTGCCTGCCAATACGTGGGAAAAGAGCAACGTATGGCGTCAAATATACAGTCAGTGACCATCGTTGCCTATGAGTTATTATACAGTGCTTGAAAACCAATCAAATTTGCGGGTGTTCAATTTACACCATACTATATGAGGATATCGAAAAGATCATTCAATAGACCATAAGGTGTAATGGAGTTCCAACTCACTTTCCCTGGCTTGGGTGGTTAGGCATCAACATATGAGCGAGGTAATTCCTTTTCCCCTCGTTACTCTCCTCGTCTACGTGGAAAACTGTCAAAAGGAATCATAGACATGACCACATTTTAAACTGCCAAGGTTATTCAGTGTTTAAATCGTAATTAATCTCAACTAGCTCACGTTTGAAAACTTGCAAACTTTTCTTTATAGTGAGTAGTTTTGATACCCACGGTAACATGGTAGTCGGACCTTGCCTACACGGAGCAAGAACATTTTAGTGGCGTTCGCACAGAAAGTGGTATGAAATCCCACTGAAACAGTATTACAATTACTACTGCTACTACTACTACTGCTATATAATATCATTTGATTTTTTCCTGCACTCATTATTCACTTAAAAGAGAAGAGTTTTTGCAGATAATTAAAAACACAGGAAGAGAATGAAAGGAATCATAGACATGACCACATTTTAAACTGCCAAGGTTATTCAGTGTTTAAATCGTAATTAATCTCAACTAGCTCACGTTTGAAAACTTGCAAACTTTTCTTTATAGTGAGTAGTTTTGATACCCACGGTAACATGGTAGTCGGACCTTGCCTACACGGAGCAAGAACATTTTAGTGGCGTTCGCACAGAAAGTGGTATGAAATCCCACTGAAACAGTATTACAATTACTACTGCTACTACTACTACTGCTATATAATATCATTTGATTTTTTCCTGCACTCATTATTCACTTAAAAGAGAAGAGTTTTTGCAGATAATTAAAAACACAGGAAGAGAATGAAAGTGTATTTTGCACAAATGAACAACCGACAAGCCATTTGTTTATGGAGGATTGACATTCCATTCGAAACAAGAACTCTATCAACGAACATGTTCACGTGCTAGTCATTTACAGCATTTTAGCTAATCAGCAAACATCTTAATAGCCTGTATAATTTAGAAGAACTGAACGCCATTTACAAAAGGCTGAAGAAGATTTTAGTATCTAAACCGAAACATATTTTTTACAAATTTTAAGTCAGTGTCAACCGCCCCCCTTTTTAATAGGATTTTACACAATATTTTACCTAATCGAGTACATTAACAATTGTTTTACAAAATGAAACTCTTTACCACCTGGATAAAAAAGTCATTGTCCAGGTGTTGAGGTGAATAGTTATTGGGAAAGTAGTGATACACTGTAAAAATGAAACATTGTGTTGAGGTGAATAGTTATTGTTAAAGCAGTGATACACTGTCAAAATGAAACAATGTTCAATGGTCTGTCCACGAGAATATGGCTTCAGAAACAATCCATTTTCAGAAAGTTCCTAATCCATGTGGACGCTGACTGAAATGAGCAAGCTTGTACTGCTGTATTAACCAGTTGTCAGTGCTATATTTGAAAACCAATGGCAGACACTACCTCAAGTAAAATAGCCTTATCCTAAAAAATATCGACAGACCATAGAAACAGAATAACACAACACACAAAAAATCCCAAAACTGAACTGGAATACCACAACAAAGGATGAAACATCTGGTGATTATAGGGCTAAACTACATAGGAACGCGTCCAAACTGATTGGCCAGCCTTGTGTTTACAGAAACAGGGATTGCTGTGATGCAACAGTTTTTATCAACATAAAAAGATAGAAAGCACGATATTCTAGCGATTATTTGGTTGAGCAGCCTTTCCAATTGACAAATGTAACAAACTGCATCAAAACAACAAACTGTATCTCAAGACATAGCAAATATATGACGGTTTACATATCCTATTGTGTAACACCTGGAACGAGGGGAGAATACCTCTTTTAAAGTTGTAATAAATCGGGTGGTTGGGTTTAGGTTTTGGTAAAGACACTGGCGTTTCCAGATCGGCTGGGTCACAGTCCAGGAACTTATATGAGACGAACAGTTGTTTGATCGTAGGGTCTTGGAGAACTCGCGCTTCTGAGTACAAGGTTAGACTTGTAACTTGGATGACTATGGTCGTCGATGGCTACAAAATATACAAGACAAAACAGATTATAAAGAACACAAGAGACAAATTTTTTTTATGGATGTAACACAGGAAAGTAGAAAGACAAAAATGTGCAGGTAACATTTTTGACAACTCGTATTTTACTTTATTTATTCAAGATGGACTTACATACTTTAAGACTAAACTTACAAATATGACAATAATATAACAATGAAATAAAATATATGTGTGTGTGTGTATATGTATAATGTATAATTAGAGAAAATATACAATGCATAAATTATAAAAAGAAAGCTTTCCAAGAGTGCCGTGTATACTACGGATATATTAGTTGAAGAAGCTGCTACAGCCAGCTCGAAATTTACTTAAGGCATTTGCCTGCCGCAACTTGATGGGAAGGTTATTCAAAAGCACTGCGCTTGATACCCCACATGTTTTATTGACAAGCCTAGCAATGATTTCACGCATCCAACGACCCAGGAAATCTTCTTCCCGACCCAATGGTTTGACGACCGCAAGTCAATTACCATCGAACTCTCTTTTTGTAAACGTAATGAGGATGGGACCAAGAAGTTAATTCATAAACTAACTTTTTACACTCAAGGCCACTACAAGTTTCGCATTGTTTGGAAAACCCGAAAAATCCGCTCGCTATTCAAACTTAAAGATAAAATCAACCGTCCGTCAAGTGTTGTATACTACGGCACGTGCACTTCGTGCTTGTCCGCCTATGTCGGCGAATCCGCCA
>JANRMR010016679.1:0-13889 GCA_025434825.1 Bergia sp. 'catenularis' | reverse complement strand
TATAAATTTTAACTCTTTAAAACGCAAAAAGCTCACAGAAACTATGAAATTCTAAGTTAGAGCCTTGTCCACTTGTTCAGTTGTATGTGCCAAAAACTATCTAAACAAAACTTTGTCTGGGCGAAATTTCAACCAGAGTGCATCTTTACAACAGGCAGCAGTGCTCACAATTTCTGGAAGTTAATGAGGATTTTCGCATTAATTGCAGCCCGGGTGTACATTAAACCGCTGAAGTAATTTACTGTCGTCACTGAATGACTGAAAACGACTTGAAATTCAAAATTTTTCGAAATGAACCATCTATAAAACCGGTTTGCTCTGAATATCTCGGAAAATTCCATAACTTTCTAATTATCACAGATGTCTCTAGCTGGTTTATTTGAATATCCAAAGCAATATCGGGATATTTGTTGCTTAGGCTGTGGTTAAACATCGATCTTAGCATGCGTCGAACTAAATTACACTTCAGGTCGACCAAAATTTATTAAGTTCGACTTTTGAGTGAAACGTCGAACTTAATTCAGTCGACCGAAATTCAGTCGATCTTATGCCGTTCAAATCCACTCTTCCAGTCGATTGGAATGACTGTGTTGATCAAAACTTTGTCAGTTGATTTTAACCCTCTCAGCCCCAAGCTCAACATTTGACGTGTTGCTAAATTCTCCTAAACTGTATCGATACTTTCTTTTTAAACAGATTGGAAAAATCTCACTTGTCATATCAGACAGTTTGCTATGTGTAATCATTTCCTTTATTCTCACAACCAAACAATTCACTTTGTAGCCTTATTGTAGGGAGAAAATAGATGTTGATAAACTGGCTGGGGCTGAAAGGGTTAAATGGGACAAACATCGAACTTATCCTAAGGTCGAGGTTTATCCCAGCCTGAGCGCGTCAGCTTGCACCTGCTTGCCTGTAAAACACGTGAAGATTGCGCATGCGACAGCTTCTGATTATTATCTATGCAGGCATTCCCGTGAGTTACCAAGATGTATCATCCATTGACCCTGAATACGCGAAGAACTTGCAGGTGACTCGATATTATCCAGTATCATGATCTATTATTTAAGATTGATTTGTTGACTTCCGCGTGTTTTATGTTTGTTATTGTACAATGTCGCAAGAGTTGAGTGGTAGAGAGCAACACAAAATTATGACATTGCTAGAAACGTGGAACATGAAAGACTGTGCATGTACACTGAAACTACCACAATGCCTTGTTATATAATTATAAAACAAAGTTATCAAGGTCTGAGGGATAAAGTTTGGGTAACTTTAAGTTTTTTAAAGATGAACGACTGATGATGACGGGCGACATGAGATTCCTTTTTTAATACAACCACAATCAGCCAAGAAAAATTTTAGTTGGAGTTGCACTAATGATAACATTCAAGAGAAAGTAATGAATGCTTTAACCCGTTTTTAATAGTGTGTATTCTCTTGTTATTTCACAAAGGCCACCGTGATTAACATTAATTTGCTGTAAAGGTGGTTTTCTCTCGAGAACTAATGTTATTTATCTCTCAAGAACTAAAAAAAGTAGTTATTTATCAATCCGCCCGTACTGAGTTTGTGATACTTGTATATTGCCGAAATATTTATGAACGTTGGAAAAAAGTCGAAAGCAGACACTGGAAGTTGGGAGTATCGTTTTGGAAGGAGGGGTTGGGTTTTGGTAATAGGCGTTCGGTTAATGGAGGCGTCAGACTGAAAGTTTTAAATATTTCATGAAAAACGTAAACAAGTGATATCAATGCATTCATCCACCCATTATTTTTTAAAACTTCTTTATAAATAGTAACAGTATTGTTGTTTGTGCATCTAATAGGAAGAAAGTAAGGCAAAAAGAGAAGAAAAACAATAGATCTGGATTAGAAAGAGAGAGGACCTTTGTAGGCTAGTTTTTGAGTTGAAGATTTTTCTTTTAGAAATAATATTTGCGGGTTTTTTTCTTTTTTCTTTTTAGTGGATCCTTGATAACAGTATCTCGAACCTTGGGTTCGATTTGACCTTCTCGGTTGAAACCGATGTGTTTGGTGTCATGCAAGAGGTAGAGCTCAAACCCGGAGGAAGCAAGATACTCGTCACTGATGAGAACAAGGTGACCTCCATTTGTCTTTTTAAGTTGCTATTGTTCAACCTCATTTGCTCTCATTCGACTTTATGTGCAACTTGTCACTATCATTGACTATCATTCAGAATCATTTGATTGCCCTCATTTACTGTCATTCACCATTTCCTTCCATTTGCATTCCTCTAATTGTGAGTTCGTTGTCTGAACCGCTCTCAGCGTTGCTAGCGGAACTGTCGAAATTAGAAAGACTGTTGAAATGTTTAATTCGCCGTATTTTAGCCATATTGGATCGTCAGTTTTGTAATTATTAGAACGTGGGGTGATCGAAAGACTGAAAATATATAACAATAAGTGTTTTTTTCAACATTTGTCAACTTCAGATTATTTTTTTAGGGTTCATGAACATTACACAAATTAATGCGTTCTACATCACACAAATTACAAGCAGATATAATCAATTCTGAATTCACTTACGCCGTGAAACTAAAAGCACTGGCACTCAGTTTTATAAAAAGAACTTGCGCTATTACACTGTACCTTACTACTGTTCAGAATTATGAAGCTGTTGCCATCTTACTTCATATTCAAGTTCTAGTTGCTTATCTGAAACATCAATTTTAAGTTGGCATGTACTTCACCGCCTATTATCAGATACTGTGCGGCCCTGCTTATTTCGATCGACTCTTGTCCATTTAAACTTCGAGTGCATGCGGCCCTCTCACGACAGAGAATGAACATGTCCCTGATCCTGTACCGATAATGCCTCCTGAGAGCTGTACTCGGGCAGTAACCACAATAGATTTGCCGATATCACCTGTTGTGTATGCTACTGCTAAGAAAATGGTACCGCTACTGCCTTTGCTGCTGTGGGGATTGACTGACCAGAAGTTGGACCCTGTTTGGCAGTGGCCTTGGTTGTCACATAAAGAGTAGCTCACACGACCTGTTAGTGTTTGGCTTCCGGGATTGTTGAGGGTGTAACTGTATTCAGCAGACAAGTACACATTTCTGTTTGCCTCTGCTTGAAAAGGACAGTGTGGGTTCACCACTATGTAAGATGCGGCTTGTCCAATGAAGACATAAATGAGGAGCAACATAACGTCTGCGTATCTTGCCATTTTGTAGTGACTGCGTATAGCAGATAGGTTTTCTGCCAGAACTTCAAATATAAGTCGGGAAATGCGTTTACTATTTCGTCTTTTAAGTACTATCTGCTTTAACAACCCTTTAAATACCCGAAAACGTCACCTTCATATTTTAGATGTATTTCCTTTTATGGTGTTTTATCCGTTCAGTTAGAAAAGCGGTCAGGTTTTGTTTGCTCAGTTTTGGCCTGCAGCCCGCTTCGATGTCAGTGTGTTTCCTTTGTTCTTTTTCGTGCGAAGCACGCGTGAATGTACTGTACGTCAAAATAAGTTGAATTTTTAGTCGAAATTACAAAACGTAGCCATCTTGATTTTTATGAATGGTGCTCACAATCACAGTAATGTTTGATGAAGCACTTTCCCGAGGGGGGGAAAAAAATTGTGTAGCTTTTGTTTTTGTTGTCATCATTGTCTTCGCAGAATATCAGCTCATATTACCATTTTCCTGGAATTTATTTTCGAGATTAGTTGCATCTCGAGCAAGCATCACGTGATCTAAACGTGACTCAAAATGAAAATTCATTCTCATACATACTGCGACATAGATAACACGTGATAAATATTGATTCGGTAAAAACTGTGTCTAGTAGAAGTACTGTGAGTGCCGAAACCAAGTACGCCTGACACACACCTTTTTGGTGTTCCACAATTGTTTCTTTGAATATAGTTATCGCATTTCCGCATTTAACCATTATCTTTAGAGACTAAAGGTTAAAAACAAAAGATTGAAGGAACAGTGAAAATTCCTTCAGGGGGACATTGGCTTATCCCCCAAAAGTGGCTGGATACCGACCCCGGGACTACCCCCCGCAAAAAAAAGATGTGATAACAAATAAAACACAATCCATGGCAAATCTGTGGTGTTTTTTTTTCGCTACACTTCATCTATTCAACGCATAAACAAACGATGGTTTCCCCCGTTTAATCCCGCTGTATTACATCATTTAACTTCCCGTTTTTCCGAGAATTTCATGCTTGATGATCCTATTATGTGAGACCACGTTATAAAATCAGCAAATAAAATTGTTGTATTGCTGTGAAACGTTATTTGAATAAATGTAACTCTTAGGTTCAGTAACAAGGTAAAACGCCTTTTAATCCATTTGTTGTAATACTAATAAGTTTAAGTGTTTAACTACACCGGCTTCAAAAAAAGTTGACCACAAAAAAACATAAATCATGAAAGATGTGGCCCGGCGGAACTCTGGGTAATAGCTTATTAGTATTCAAACTGTGTGCAAGTGCCAGCTGATATCACTGCAGTTATTACAATGTGGAAATATGGAAGCTGTTCAGCAGAGAAGTTGGGAAATGGCAGAAGCTAGAAGGAGTGGAAATTGGTTGACTGACGGTGTTAGAAAAGTCTTCAAGCTATAGTCTGCAATTTTTGCAATATTTGCGAACTTTAGTTTATTCTTAAGGATTCAGAAACATTACTGCGTTCTATATCAAACAAGTTACAAGAAAATTTAATTAAACAAATTACAGTCCTGAAGTTTTTTTTAACTCCGTGAATACGATACCAAAAAAAATAAAGTTAGTACTCGGCTTCATATAAAGAACATATACATCATTAAATGTTCAGAAACTTGAAGTTGTTGTTTGGCATTTTACTCATCTATTCTATTAAAAATCCTTTCTTAAAAATCACTTAACACTGTTTTCAATTTCCAGGCGAGATACTTCGCCTTGTTATTATTAAAAGTAAAAGTATGCCAGGTCGGTAGTTCCGTCGGCTCCCAAGCCAGTTAACCCAGTTAAAGCCCGCTTCGTCCCATCACGACAGCAAATGAACAGGTCCCTGATCCTGTACCGTAAATGGCGCCTAACAGCTGTACTTGAGCAGTAACCACAATGGATTTGCCGATATCGCTTGATCTTGATCAGAATTCGGACCCTGTTTGACAGTGGCCTTGGTTGTCACATATAGAGGAGCTCACCCGTCCTACTAGTGTTTGGCTTCCGGGATTTTTGAGGGTGTAACTGTATTCAGCAGACAAGTAGACATTTCTGTTTGCCACCGCTTGAAATGGGCAACGTGGTTTCACCACTATGTAATCCGCGGACGCTTGTACCCTTAAGACAAAAAATACGTGGATCATAAGAAACACAAGTTGTGCGCACCTTGCCATATTGAAGTGACTTTGCGGAGAGTAGATAGGTTTCGTGTTAGTACTTCAAGGTGAGTGCAAGTCAGGAAATGCATTTTCCTCGCCTCACATGGTCTTTTATTCAAAAGCCCTAAAATACCCGAATATGTCATCTTAATTTACATTAATGCCCATTTATGGTGTTTTGTCCTTTCAGTTGTGAAGGTCTGTTCTGCTTTGGGTGTATGTGTCTTCACTTTATTTGTGTCTGATGCAGTATTAAGCATGAATGTGTCAGGAAATGAATTACTGTACGTCGCTGTCTTTTTTCTTAGATTGTGCTTACGATCACAGTGATGGACACTTTTTTGTCCTTATTTCGTCACCTCTGTTTTCGCCTTAGATAGGCATTCATGTAATTACCTTTTTCCTGGAATTTTATATTTCTAGAATGTTATGCGAGTCTGAGCAAACACCTGTTGATCAAAACGTGATTCAAAGTTAAAATTGAAAGCACATACATCAGCGTTCGTAGTTTTCCTAGAAAATCTTGTTTTTGTCGTTGAAACTCCTGGAATTTTACTCTGATTTTTGGAAAATGAAACTAATTGACACTCAGGATTTCTTTTTGTTTTCTTCAGTTTTGACAATACTGTACTTAAAACCATTCTGTATAACACACGTACATTTTGTTGAAAGCAAAGTTAATACGAATTTACTGTGAAAGCGTTTTCTGGCTAAGTTCGAAATACTCTATGAAAACGCCTGAAAACCTTGAAAGTCCCGAATCTTTAAAGTTCTGAAAGTGTACGAACCAGGCTTTATACAGCGACCTAAATATCACTAAGTTATGATTTGTTAAAAATTTGTTTAACAGAAGGGATTCGAGTGCTAAATAATGCCCAGTATGATGACACTCTCGAGCACGCTTTTTCGCATTTACCCATAACAAGACCGGCGGAGCAGGGGGGACAGAGGGGATGGGGGGGGGGGGGGTAGGTGGGTCAAGAAATGACTTTTTTCTGCAACACACACTTGCTACTTGTCCCTCGGGGTAGCATGCCGCTGGACCCCCCGTAGGAAAAAGAACTTGCGCGCGAATTTTTTTCTCCGCCCCCCAATGTCTCTGAGCTTCCGCCGGCCCTGCATAACGTTAATATGTAATGATTATAAACAAAACAGTTGAAAATGAAGTGGCCCTGTGCTCTTGTGACTCAGTCAGTGTATGTTCGGGATTGAAGGAAAAACCGGTGAACATTCTTTTTTTGAGTGCATGTCTCTTCAGTCCGTATGTTTCCGTTTTAGACTTGCTCTATAAGACTGTGGTCATGTTTTTGTTATAGCTAAATGGTACAGATTAATAGAAAGATCACGTCCTCCAGAATTCACAAGCTTCCACGTTTCCTATCATCAACTGCATGGTACACTTACATATTATATATACTTACGTTTACAGAAAGTGATGTTTATACTTTTGTTGTTTATTGTGTATAAGTACGTAGTATTTACAATATATGCTTTCTGGATTTTCATTATACACCTATTTCAAGAAAGGTAGACTGAAAAACTGTAAAACATGAAAGATAAGAACCCAGGCAGTTCCTGATTTTCTACTGCTCACACTGGTTTTTATTTGCCAAGGTGAGCAATTTCAAGGTAATAATTACAGCACTTTCAGCTATTGTCATAACTGCAGTGATATCAGCTCGCACTTGCACACAGCTTGAATACTAATAAGCTGTTACCCAGAGTTCCACCGGGTCATATCTTTCATGATTTATGGTTTTTTTTGGTCAACCTTTTTGAAACAGGTGTATATCTAGTCAGTCTAAACTGTATATTTTACAATATCGCACCCAGCAGTTATCATTGCTACGCCACCTGTTTTTGTTTGTCGTGCAGATGTTTGCTCTTGGCTGCTGTCCATCAAACCTTCTTTCAAGCAGAGCCGCACATGCGTGCAAGCGTATCCCGGCAGTTGGGCGGTGCGGCTTCAACTCCGAAAATGTATGAAGCCTGTTAACCTGTTTTCGTTGATCGAAGGCAGCCAAAAATAAACTTCAGAACGACAAAAAACACTCAAGGGTCTTCATCAATCTCGAGGACACAGACAGCCATCCATCAAACGTCATTTATTGAGGTATTTGTTCATGTGGCGAACAAATAAATTGGCGGAATCAAACGAAATCTTGACACACGAACGAGCGAGCACGCGGATCTAACCACAATTTCAGAGCGAGCAATGCAAATCAATAATTTCACAAGCGTCGAATTCATGTTGAAAATTCACGTAATTTGCAAAGAACTCCACGACATTGAACAAACAACGGCTTGTTATTATTTTTTTTATTTCCAATAGGAGTGACTCAACAAACCCAAACTTTGCGAAACTTCAGCCGTCCTCCAGAACCTTTGGTTTTGGTGGTTTTAAACTAAAATTGTAACTCGTTGAAGGTTTTGTTGGTCTAATTAACTTGGGTTTTTTTTGTCGTTTCAGCTTGAGTACGTAACGCTTGTGGCGGATCTGCGCATGACTCGTGCAATCAGACCTCAGATCCTCAGCTTCTTGGACGGCTTTCATGAGTTCATTCCTCATTCTCTCGTGTCCCTGTTCAACGAATATGAGCTGGTAATGAACACTGAAATGTTGCTTTTTTCCACCATAGTTGATAGAACAAACTGGCTGTGAATCTCAACAAACCTCAAAAGGAGCGTACAAAGCTGCTTTGTTTTATGTTGAACAAACCGTGACCCTGCACATTGTTTTGTTTTACGTGTGAAGCCAAATGTTTCTACTGGTTAGTTTTTCATAAACATTTCAATACCTTTTGTGTCTTGTGCACGGCCAAGGCCAGTGAACAAAAGAAATGGAGAACAAAAATATATAACAAAGAATTTGGCCGAGTTTCATAACCAGTTTGCTCTGTTAACTGTGCTTCCACTTGGCACATTACCAACACGTTGACGTATAATAGCAGCCTTTTTCTTGTGGCACTGAAAATCTTTGTTGGTCATTTGTGAACACAAGGTCATTTTTTTTTGTCCCAGTTAGTAACACCATTTGTGCTCCAACTAGACTGACTGTCACTGACAGACAGACAGAGAAGGGACATATTTATATATTGTTAATATGTGGATACAGTCAAGTTAAACACGACTCACAAAATCGCAGGTGATGTTTCTGACTCTGTCTACCCTACTTCCTCTAGGGGAGAACTATATTTCATCCCCACTTAAGGCGCCTCTCCCTCCGGGAGGTGATTATAACTACTCTTTTAAAGGGGGATCCTCAATTCCTTCCCTCCTAAGGCTGTCTACCCTCCACGTTATGATTCTAAATCCCTCAACCTTACCCTTTTAGGGGGACCTTCCATTCCTTTCTCTCCTGGGGCCCCCCTCCTTCTAAATGGTGATTCCAAATCCCACTACCTTACTCTACTCTCCCTTGCGGGACCCTCCATTCCCGCCCCTCTTCCCCTGAATAAACATAATGCCAACAGAGTTCGGCTATATCTGAAAATCACAACATTAGGCCACTTTGAGATACATTTATTGACTGTGTTCCGTCTTGATAAAGGAACTTCTTCTGTCGGGAATGCCAGAGGTGGATGTGGAAGACTGGGAAAGAAACACCACATATATGAGTGGCTACACAGGGGACTCACAGCTCATTAAGGTATTCCACAATCCGGTTTGGCTCGCTTTCTTTGAATGATTTTGCCGGTTCACGTAAGTAACTTGCAGTAATTATCAGATGTCCTGCTTGAGTCGAGTTCATACCAACATACATTCCAGGGACAATACACAATCCAAGTGAGAACATACAACTCAGGAAACATATATAAACATATATAAGACAAGATATAAACAGAGACGCCGTACATTATAATCCATGAAGCAACAAACAAACCAATAAACAACTCTTGTCACAAGAAATAAGATACAACCCAAAAGACAACAGACTTCTCAACAGACAACACAAATGCCAAAAGACAACATACGATCAGCTCGGGCAATTTGAATTTTATAAAAACCGTGTGATTTGCTACATATTGCATGACACAAAGTTCAATTACTAATGAATTATATCCGTTTTTAAATCAAACAAAGTTATTTAGATCTGTGTCACCCATTTTTTCTGTAGTTTGTAGCAAGTGTATGTCAAAATTGCCACACGTTGTGCATCCTTTTTTTAAGGCGCTCTGATTGGCTGTTTCAGATTTTTCTGTTTTGTGATTGGTTGTTCAAAACAGTACAATTACAAACTTTATACCATTACCTGAGAAATTTCTGCAATCTGATTGGTCGAGAGCAGTAGTATTTCAGCGTAATTTTAAAATACCAACATGTGAAAATTGCAAACCCATTCAAATGCGCGAGACGAAATAAACAGATGCTGTTGCAGAAATTTCTCAGGTATTAGTATAAACAAATAATAGCATGATTTGTACGTGATATTTGGCATAAATATTTCAAAGTTGTTCCAAATTTCACTCGCCTACGGCTCGTGAAATTTCGTAGAACAACTTTGAAATATCACTCGTGGTATTTATGCCAAATACCACTACAAATCATGCTGTTACCTATACCAAAACTGAGCAATTACAGACTCGAAATAGTGCAATTAATTCTGTAACCACTGCTGTTGGCAATCAATCAGATAGTAGGAATCACCAGTGATTTCAAAATGGACATAATTAAAGGGGAAACTTAGTGTTCCCTGAAAAAAAATTATTTGTCCATCATGACAATAACATCACTATCTTTCTATTTTACAGTGGTTCTGGTCCGTTGTACGTTCAATTACGCAGAAAGATCGAGTGGCACTGTTGCAGTTTGCAACTGGAAGGTTAGTGGCAGTGATAGAAGGTTTAGAGGCCGATTGCATGGCCAGTTCAGTTCAGGCTGAGTACATTTGGCTGGCTGAGGTTTTTTGTGGTCATTTGACATCTTCCGGCCAGGTGAGTGGGACTAGCTAATCGTTCCGATAAGATGACATGTTTCAGTCCATTATTGAGACTACAATCACTGCGAGTACCAACAACAATTACAGTTTTATCGGAAGGCACAGCTGTGAATATTTTCCTTCTCTGTTGTCTGGAAGGTTAAAGAAAAAGGGAGATGGAGGAATTACCAACAGCTGTAGAGTCTGACCTCCAACGCCGTTTACACTAGCAATTTTTGGTGCAACTTTTGTCACGATTTCCATTGCATTTTTTCTCGCACTTGCTTTGCAACTTAAATAGCACGTGTAAACCACCTGCAATTTCATTGAATTTGAGTGCGAGAAAAATTGCAATGTTTCGAATATTCTCGAAATTTATACAACTTGGTCGCGACAAAAATTGCATCAAAAGTTGCAAGTGTACGCGGGCCTTTAGGTCAAGCTAACAACTAAACTAGACTCCTTGGTGGCTGAAAGTCTTGGTCTGATCATGGTATACAGTGGCTTTTTCTGTTTTCTTTTTGAAACGGCCGGCTCAACTCAATCCAGCTTTAAAAAAATTGCGTCAATTGATCACAAAATCTTCTCGCGAAGTACATGATACCAAGCTGTTTGCTGGTTTTCTTTCAAAACCTCTAACAACAAAATATATTTTTCAGCTCCCGTGTTCCGCTTGGTGGATTTAGCAAGTTGAATGGCGGTAGCGGACCACAGTCATTTTGTATTGCCCGCATGGAGAGCGGAGCTAGATTGTTACCAACAGCTAGCACGTGGTAAGTTGCTTGTTATTCAATTGATATCTTCCCATGCTATGATTCTGTTCAGAAGATTCGTAACTTAGGATTGCGACTGAAAAGCGAGAAGTTACAACATGAACTTTAAAGCCTAGTTCACACTATAAGATAAGCACAAGATGAAACAAGCAGAACATAAGGATAAAATAGACAGTGTGAACAGACGTGAAATAGAATAAGCATGAAACAAACACAAGTGTTCTGTCTTTGCTTATTTATGTCTGTCGAACCTGTTCACACTATGCAGTAAGCGTGAAAGAGGCACAACATAAACACAGAAAGAAGGGAACGTTTTGTTTTCTTGTGCTTGTGTTTGTTTCATGCTTATGCTATTTCACGTCTGTTCACACTACCTATTTTATCTTCATATTGTGCTTATGTTGTTCTTATCATATTTCACTAGTGTGAACTAGACTTAACCATGTGCCCCTCTGTTAGTCCTTTTCGTAGTATAAGTCGTGCCCTCAATAGTTTTAAAGGAAAAAATGTGATTTTGTACTTTGGGGACGTTATAATAGGCAGTTAGGAGCTATTTTAGCCATGGTAAGGAGGAGTGAAAAGAAGGTAGCTCAAATATTTGAGTGTTTAGAAGATCAAATCAAATGAGTAAAGCGGAACTGAAAATGCTTTTATCCAAGTCCTTAGTTCTATACTAGTATAGTGCTTTTGTACGCCTATGTAAAGACTCGCGGAACAAATAATTTACGTTGCGACTGTCAAAACTGACAGTGTTTCTGACGTCATGTTTAACTGTCAGAAATGTTTGCATATAGCTACCTATCTGGTATAAAACAAAGGGACAGATCATCAGATATATTTTTTAGGGGGGGGGGAGGGGAGGGGGGAAGAATCAAGGGTAGGTTGGGCAAAATGTTTTATGCAAGAATGTTGTTACTGCTATACTTCGTGCAAGATTATTTTTTTCGTTTCGTTTTCTTTTTTTTATGCGCAGGAATTTTCTCCCATTCAATTCTGTGCACTATTGTTTACCCAACCCCCCTCAACTTTAATGTCAAATGGTATATCCGTTAAGTTGAGCAGTCGAACATAAAGTGACTAAAGACTCTGGCGGCCTCGTTCATCAAACCAATCGAGTTGACAAAAGGAGCTGCCTTTGTTTGTTGTTGTTCACCCCCCGTATCGAAATCAGCTTTTGGTTGTTGGGGCTAGCATGTATAAGTAAAGTTTTACCATAACATACCACACCACACCACACCATACCATACCACACCACACCATACCACATCACCACACCACACCACACCATGTACCATACCAGACTATACAATACCACACCACACCACACTTTACTATACTATACTATACTATACCATACCATACCCTACCCTACCCTACCCTACCCTACACTACCCTACCCTACCCTACCCTACCCTACCCTCCCTTTACCCATTTCCTCACATGCTTGGACTTACCTTAATACTAGCCATCTGGGTCGTTGCGTCGTCCCTAAAACCTTCTGAAGCAATTTCGTCGATTCCGTAAGCATGGAACAACAGCTGAAGATCAGATATGGCCTGTTGGGCAAAATAAAACATGGAATTAACTTGAGATGACCAGGTACGAAGAACAAGGCTGGTAGGTTGGTGACTTAACGTGCCGTCATAATTAACATAAAATAGTTATCTTTAATTTGACTGATTGATATTCCCGTTAGGCTTGGAGGTAGAACTCAAAGTGCATTGTTTGTAATGGGTTGTTCGTTCCCATAAAAAACGATGTGTTCATGAAAATAATGAACCCAAATGTACACGGAGCTTATTTTTGTCTTTTCTTGTCTTGCCCCATACACTTAATCGATCTTTTTTACCAAATCAGCTGGTAAAGGAAAGTGTCACTTCAATGTTTCTTGTTTTCTTAGCATATGATTACGCTATATTTGGAATCAGTCGCAGCAAAGTGGTTGAACTGTTAACCTCCTAAAGCGTGTCTTACCATCCAATGAATATCTTTTCTTGTTGTAGGTCGCCAACCCTTAACCCCACCCTACCTCCCTCCCTCCCAACCCGTGTCTTACGCCCTGTGAATGCCTTTCCTTTAGTATATGTTTGTCAACCCTCCTCTCCACCCCAACCCCCTTCCAGCTCGTGCCCTACCGCCCTAAGAATGTCTTCTTCTTAGTGTAGGTGACCAACCCTCCTCCCCACCCCTCCCCCTCCTAAAGTGTGTCTTACCGCCCGGTGAATGTCTTCCTCTTGGTGTATGGTAGCCACGTGGGACCAGTTGAATGCTCTTAGTAGAGCTATACGTGGTCGGTTGAACGAAGAATCTGCCGGGATGGTGCGATAGAAATACGGATAATACTTCTTGTTTGATAGCTCCGGTGATGTCGAAGCAAACGAGATCTGAAAGAATTTTAAAGATTGAAATAACTACGGAACGCTTACTGATACCGTTATACTGGTTTTGTGGTTGCTAAGTAATATTTCTATAATAATAATAATAATGACAATAAAAACAATAATAATAACAATAATGATGATGATGATGATGATAATAACAAAATAATAATAGTAATAATAATGATAATTTTGATAATAATGATAATAATAATCAGTAATAACAATAATAATGGTAATAATAAAATAATAATAATAATAACAACAACAACAATAATAATAATAATAATAATAATTGTTTATGGTTTATTCAGACCATCTGCAGTTGTCAAACTGAATTACCGGCTGATTACATCATAATAAATTATAATTTAAATGCCAAAACATGTTACAAATTATTAATTAGTTAATTACTTATAATACGGCTGGAACTTAACAGTAACAGAGTTACGAAATCGAACATGCAGTTTTCACAGGTAAGGGG